>JACXGM010034456.1:0-11974 GCA_016801145.1 Umbra pygmaea | reverse complement strand
CTATTATGTCTAAGTCTAACAAGATTATCCAACGTGACCTCTCAGAAATCTGTGATACTGCCACGGATCCTTAACTTCTAAATCCGTGGCAGTTTCACGGACTCGCAGCATGACGTAGCAGAGTGTAAATAGCGTAGATTTTGCAGGTTGGTAGGTTGGGGATGGTGGACGGGCGTTTAATTATGCGACTCCCATACCAAAGGTTGCGAGTTCGAATCCAAGCGGACTCTTTGCATATATTCTGTTTTCTATACCAACGCGATACAGACGTGTTGCAATTGCGAGTTCGAATCCATGCAGACACTCTGCATATATTCTGTTTTCTATACCAACGCGATGCAGACGTGTTGCTTTTTTCTAATTTTTTTACTCACTATCACCATGGTTACAAACAATACATTATGAAATAATACAAGTTGCATCAAGTTAGAAGCAAGGTTTCTGAGTGGTTAAGGTTAGGTTAGGGTTTGGGAAAGGCTTACATCGAATTAACAGCAAGGTTTCTGAGTGGTTAAGGTTAGGTTAGGGGTTTGGGAAAGGCTTACATTGAATTAACAGCAAGGTTTCTGAGTGGTTAAGGTTAGGTTAGGGGCTTGGGAAAGGCTTACATCGAGTTAACAGCAAGGTCTCACTGTGCACCAATCGCGGACTTTTCCGTGAAACTGCCACGGAATTTGATCCGTGTCCATTTCACAGAATTTTCGCCCATTCCGTGGAACTGTCACGGATTCTGAGGTTCATATTCCGTGGCAGTCTCACGGATTTCTAAGAGATCAGGCTGTCTTTTTCCTATTTGTAGTGGAGATGAGTGGTAACCGGTGGGGTCTTCTGCTGTTGTAGCCCATCCACCTCAAGGTTGTGCATGTTGTGGCTTCACAAATGCTTTGCTGCATACCTCAATTGTAACGAGTGGTTATTTCAGTCAAAGTTGCCCATCTATCAGCTTGAAGCAGTCGGCCCATTCTCCTCTGACCTCTAGCATCAACAACGCATTTTCACCCACAGGACTGCTGTATACTGGATGTTTTTCCCTTTTCACACCATTCTTTGTAAACCCTAGAAATGGTTGTGCGTGAAAATCCCAGTAACTGAGCAAATTGTGAAATACTCAGACTGGCCCGTCTGGCACCAACAACCATGCCAAAATTGCTTAAATCACCTTTCTTTCCCATTCTGACATTCAGTTTTGAGTTCAGGAGATTGTCTTGACCAGGACCACACCCCTAAATGCATTGAAGCAACTGCCATGTGGTTGGTAGAGTAGATCATAGCATTAACGAAAAATTGAAAGGGTGTTCCTAATAATCCTTTAGGTGAGTGTATATATACATTTGTTTGTACCTCGCTTAAGCTGTACCCTGCATCGACTTTGTTGAATCTCCGCATATGTTCCAGTAATAAAAAGAGTATCATTTTTCACTCATCATCTACCTGCTTTGGTTCTTCCATCTCTACACACTACACAACCGTGACAAATTACTTATTTTGCTACAACATGAATATAGCCCAGGAAATGTTTTATTATGACAAGCAGCGTTTCGTAGTTGTAAAATAACCGACGACAATTCTAAAACACATGATATCCAGTCACTTCATTTATTACATTACATTGCAAAGATTGAAGTAAAAAATATTTTAGGACATGATATACATTAATTAGTTAATTTGTAGCCAGAGCTAAAGATCTATTTTCTGTGGTTATTGGCCATTTAGCCAATTGACACTATTCATTCAGTGAGAGGTGCTTAGTGCCTGGGTACCAGATAATTGGCTGGGTACCAATGTTAGGAGGCTTCGATTTTGGCAGTTTTAGTAGGAATTTGGGGTAAAGAACATGGAAATCAAGTATAAATAGCTTTTTGTTTGAGATTTTTTAAATTGGATGACGGAATAATGTAAAATACACATATTTAGGAAAACTCAAGGAAGGAGGAGAGTGTAGCTTACAAAATCACTGATATATTTTAATTACAAACGCCAGATGGCATCAGCGTTTGGCGGTTCTAGTGTTAAGAGGTCCTGTTATTTCCTGACAAAGATAGGTGGGGCTAATGCTTAGGAGGGTGCTAATGCTTAGGAGTTCAACTATCTTGAACGTGTGCGAACAAAGGGGTCCTCTTTGGGGTGAGATCTTCAGCAAAACTTTGAGAGCTGATTTCTCAGTTTTGCATTTCCGAATGTGTCAACATTTGAAGCATCATAACTTTCCAAATGTTCCTTCTATTTCAGTGTATGATATACCATTTGAAAGCTCTGAATCTGTACTTTCATAAAATGTATGGTCTTTGTGACCATAAGCCTAGATATATGCGGTGGGTCACATATGACTTGATGGCTTTTACCAGTTGCGGGTCGTGCATTTTACACCTAGGCCTTCACAATCTTACCGTAATTAAAACGCATTCTATTAACCTCACAATGAAACTATAGGCTACTGTCAGTTGACATAACCACCCCATATTCATAGTGAAGATAAGTTTATTCCACTCAATAAATGTTATTCAACACGAGGCTCAACACCTATGAGACTTACAATACACTAATTGATCCGACATGACTGAAACCATAAAGAACGTATCACTATTACGCACTATGACTGGATGCCGCATCACATATACTGTAGCCATCGGATAGCCCAAATCAGTGTCCTAACCAATTAAACAAGAACTAACTCACAACACAAGACCCAGTCACACCACCACAAACAAGCAAAAATGCTAGATGGAACAATCAGGATTCAACAAGCAAGCAGTAATAATAAACAGGTATTAACTGGCCTGGCGCTAGGAATATGTGTGTCTGTTTATCTCCCCTTGCTTGAATACAAATACAGTACATGCACTAAGTATAGTGAAATATATAAAAAATCCATCAAACTAACCAAAGCTGCTCATTATTGGAAAACGAAGTCCATCCTCCTTTCTTTTTTTATAAAGACTTCCACAACGCGGTCGAACAGCACATCTTTGCGTTTAAGTTCCAACAACAGTTCTGGTTCTATCGCCATGGAGCCGAAAGCTGATAGTCGATCCTGCCCGGTCCTATTTCTTGAATAGGTTTTAATGGGTTTTAGTGCTGAAAATTACCGTTCGACCGAGGCAGTAGATACCGGGATTGTCACCGTCAAACATGCCAATGAGTAAAGTTGACACATGCTGATGCAAAGATCTTTCTGCTGAAAAAAAGCAAGGAGGTCAGCAGGGCTTTTTCCTTCAAAATCAGTCATGGCATACATTACAGTCAGTTCTGTCTTAAGCCGGCGCAGGTTGAAGAGTTCCGTAGCTTTGCGTTAAGCTCGAGAAGGCCGCATCCGGGAATTCTTTCCTGTATGTCTGAAACTGCTGAGAGTCGAGGAGGGTGAGATACATGATTTTCTCGTGGTCTCTAAACCGGTTCCGTATCTGGGCAAGGATGTTGTCCAAAATGTCACTGTGAAGTTTCTGGTACCTTGCACAAATGTCCCCCTGGGCTTGCCCTCTCCGTGTGCTTGGCGCACTTGTTTTGCGCACAGTAGATTCATAAATCTCACCAAACTTTCCTCTCTCCCTCTCAATGGTTTCACAAAACTCATCAATTCTGCCCAGACAGAACTTTACATCGAGCGATTTGTTCTTTAGTTTTGCAAAAAGCATATCAGAATATTCAAAAATCTCATGAAAGGTGGAAAGCAAAAACAAAACTCAAAATCATCCAGATGTGCATTGTATCCATCAGCACAGCATCCTCGTCGTACTCATCATGGTGTTCTAATATGTGAACAAAAAGCTCCTTCAAGGCATCTCTCTTTTCAAATACAGTGCTAACCAATCAAGAACTATATTGCCACCTTGTTGGTGCCACGCGAGGAAGACGCCGCTGGCAGATGTCATCAAGCAGCTGTGTGCGCTTAGTGGACCTTGAAAAAAATGCAGATAGGCCATTCAGATGGGCAAAAAAGACCTTCGATGCCCCTTGAGTCAGTACTAAATTAAGTCTATGTGCATAGCAGTGTATAAATAAAGCCATTGAGTCAGTACTAAATTAAGTCTATAGCAGTGTATAAATAAAGCCATTGGAGCCCTCTCCTTAACTTTAGCCTGCACCCCATTTAGTCCAGATGCCATGACGGCAGCTCCATCAAAGCACTGGGCCACAACTTTATCCAGGCATTTGTGTTCCTCCAGGAATCGGATAATGAGAGCGGCATTGTCATCAGCCCGTTTGCCACTCGAAACATCTTTAAATCTGACAAACCTTTCCTTGACACCAGTGTCTGTCACATAACGGAGCACCAGTGACATCTGGACTGCAATACTGACATCTGTAGTTTCGTCCACCATTTCAGCAACAAACGGTGCTTTATTGATCTCCCTTTTTATCTCCTCTCCCATCACTTCAGCTATAGCACTAATCAGGTCATTTTGTAGTTTGCATGAAGTCCCAGTAAACACTTTGTTCATGGTAAGGTGGTAATGGAAGTCGTTATCGTGCTCAGCCAGAAAGGAAATAAGCTCCAAATAGCTTTCATTGTGTTACCTAAAGGAAAAGCTCTTGTTTGCCCAGAAAGATGACACAATCGATCAGTCTTTTCAGTATTTCCCTATTTTTCTTGACTTTTTCATTGTGGAGCTCAGTTCCCCTTTGCATTTGCTCATTGAGTTGTAAATCCACTCGGGTGTGTCCGAACGTTTTTAATAGCACGGTTGCTTGTATAGGTCCTGCGGTGCTTTGGTGTCTTATTGCGGCCTTGGATAAGCAATCTAGGTTTTCAAACCCAGTGTGGCTCCAAACACCATATCGGTCCGTTGCAAATAGCAGACATTCTCAACAATACAATTTTCAATGTTCTTTCGCAGCTGTAAGCCATGTGTACCTTTCATAGTTGCTTTCTTGAAAGGGATGAACATATCCTTTCCCTTGCTTGGTCAGGGATGTTAGCGCTGGAGTTGGTCGACCCATTCTTACAATTTCCAACTTTTCTTGAAATGTCCTCCTTGAAAAAGGCTTTTTCAGTAAATTCACCACCAAATCTTATTCTTCACCTCCATCTGCCATTTTGCTCAAAATAAAAATCTAAAACTATAAAAATTAAAAAAATTTAAGAAATCGGAGACAGTGCTCGGTCAGGTAGGTGTAAGCTAGTTAGTTCTCGTTCGGTTCGCCTTTTTTACTTTTTTTATTGAACTTCATTGAACTGCCTCTCCTATCAGCAACAGAAATGGTGCTGACGTAAGGCTAGGCCTGCAGAAATGTTCTGGTCGATCAAAGAACACACCAAACATGGCAAAGTCGAAATTTGATTGGATAAAAATATGACAATCAACAACATGGTCCTGAATGGGTTTCAACAGCGGACGGTATTCACTCGAAAATCTGAAGGCCCCAGTCTACCCGGAGACAACAAAGATGAAAAAAACCTTACTGGATAAAAGCTTTTATTTTTATGAGCTGCGCTAAAAGCAAGGCAACTGATCAGAGCGTACTGTAGCAATGAAATTACCTTACAGACTAATTGAAATGAACTTTGTAAAATATATATAGTGTTAATGAAAAAAATTATAATAATAAGTACAAATATTTATATATATATATATATTTCTGATTCTGACTATCTTTGGGCCTGCAGAGAAGACCTTGCAGGCCCTGACGGCCCACCACTGGCTTTTACTGCATTTACTGTAGAAAGAAAAAGCATTCTGTATGTCTGTCAGAGAAACTGTAGAGTGTTACTTCCTCTCCAACTGACATACACAGATACATTTAAAGAACTGTAGTTCATGTAAAAAACAGTCTGCTTTCTGTTATGTATGGCATTTCATTCTGTTAGTTTCACTTTCAGGAGAAAACGCGATCTTTATCTGCACCTCTAGATGAGCTGTGTGATCACCGACTGAGGATCTATCTACTAAACCTGTTTGTTGTGACAAATATAAATATTTTAATAGTGTTTTATTTGATTACTGTTTACAATTTCATAAAACAACATTGCAGATTTTGACAAGTATGGCAGGTAAATATCTTGTTTACTTTAAGTAACTACTGTATATTTCTGTTTTAGTAAACATGTATTTTACTGAAATGCATTTGTATATTGTTTGTTAATTTTTTACCTTTAGTGCCAAAAAGGAATATTGTCTTGCTGGGTAAAACAGGAAGTGGCAAAAGCAGTGCTGGAAACACTATGCTTCGATCAAAAGAGGTTCCTTTCTCAATAGGATATTTAGCTAAATCGGAAACAAGTGAATGTAAAACCAAGACCAAGACAATCAAGAACAAACAGATCACTGTGATAGACACACCTGGATTATTTGATACAAACATTGATGAAAAGTCACTAAGCATTGAAATGAAAAAGTGTATCACGGAGTGTGCTCCAGGCATACATGCCTTTCTTATTGTGCTTAAAGTGGAAAAGTACACAGCTCAAGAAGAAGCTGTGATTGCAAAAATTCAGGAAACATTTTCACAAGAGGCATTCAAACATGCTATTATCCTCTTCACTCATGGTGACCAACTTCAAGGAAAAACTATTCAGGAGTTTGTGAAATCAAGTGCAAAACTGAAAGAGCTTGTGGATAAATGTGGAGGCCGCTATCATGTCATCGATAACAAATTCTGGAACAGTTTATTTCACTTTCAGTATAAGAGCAACAAGAAGCAAGTGACTGAGCTATTCAAGACCATAGAAACAATGGTTGAAGAGAATGGAGGGTGCTACACTAATCAACTGCTTCAAGCAGTGGAAAAAGATATTCAAGCAGAAGAAAAGGAAATTAGAAATGATTTAAATGGCTTGTCAGATGAAGAGATCAGACAGGAGGCTAAGAAAAGAGTGTCACATAAACTAATTAAATTGGCAGGGGTAACCACAGGTGTATTGGTAGGAGCTCTGCTTGGGGTTGCAGCGCCATTGTTAATAGTAATGTCAGTAGTTTTTGGACCGTCGAATGACCTTAAAAATTTAGCAAGAACAGCAGGGGTAGCAGCAATAAGCGCAGCAGTCGAAACAGGGGGAGGAGTATCAGCAGGATTGGCAGCAGAAGGAGCTGCAGTAGCAGGAGGGGTTACTGTTGGTGCAGGATTGGGCATAGCTGCAGGGGTTATTGTTGCGGCAGCAGCTTTAGTAGGAGGAACACGAGGGGGAATGGTTGGAGCCAAAGCAGTAAATGATGCAGAGACAGTATCAGAGGCAATAGGGAATGCAGCTGAGGCAGTCTGGAATGATGCTAAAGAGAAGTTTTTGACAGGGAAGTTTGACAACTTGGTACCTCAGTCAAAGGGGTATTGCAAGATGACTAATAAGAATGATTAAAGTTTAGCAATATGGGTGACATCAAAATATGTCCCATTAGATTTTACACACATACCATTCAGTAGACCTACTGTTGTATAATATTAAAAAAAAAGGTTAACATTAACATTAACGAATGCAGGAAATAATGATGATCAAAAACCATTAATAATGATTACTCTTGCTGTATTAATCTGTCACTGAATTTAAAAATGCTGCAAAACGAACTGTCTCATGTGAGACATGAACTCATATATTGTTGGGCTTCAGATGGTTTATTGGTTAGGGTGTCAGAAAGCTAGTCGGAAGGTTGCTGGTTTGATTCCTTGGATAAGGCACTTAACCCTAAGTTCCTCCAGCTGATGGTCCCTTTATTTACCGTAGGTCACTCTGAATAAGAGCGTCTGCTAAATTACTAAAATCATAATGTAGTTATTTGCATGAATAAACTATTTCTACTGTAATTTGTACATTTTTATACAAAACATTAACTCATGTACTCATGTAAGGGAGGCAAAGTCATTGTTTTTTTACCGTAGTATACAGAAGCAGTTACTAAATTTTATGGGGGGCATTTCAGAAGTGTGACCAGGGGTGTCCAAACACTTCCATAGAGGGCCTAGTGTATGCTGGTTTTTGGTCTTTCCCTGTATTTAGAGCCAAATTAGGATCTAGTCTGCCAGGTGAGGGGAGATCGTAACCAATTAGTGAGCTACTCCATCAGGCTTGTACAAGGTAAAAGCAAAAAACCTGCATACACTAGGCCCTCCATGGAAGGGTTTGGACACCCCTGTGTTAGACTATTCTTAAGTTTGTCAAAAGTAATAAGCTTGTGGATAAAATGGCAGCTCACAAATTTTTTTTTTTAAATCTTACATGTGGGAATGTAATTAAATAAATTTCTAAGTTGATAAATTACAAACTGTAATGTGGGAGTGATTTCAATGGTATTGCTGAGTTTAGACACAATGATTCGCTTGGCTAGTTCTGCCAATGTAAGCCAGCTAAGCTACAGATAACATCAGCCTGTTCGCTAGCTGATATAATGACATTTTATACTGTTTCATCTCAATATAATCTTACGTAATGTTGTGGTGCCACCAGGGACAGATTTAGTGATTTGGGATACTAAGGTGAACACTGGTATGGGGCCCTCCTCACCCACTATCCTCACACTTTTCAATCTGTATACTCAAAACAATCAGACTTACTTGTTTTACTAAGGCCTGCACTGCTATATAGACCTGGTGCAAAGGTTCCAGGATGTCATTAATCAGCAAGGAAGCAAAATGTTCTCAGTTTACCAAATGAAAAAATATTAGCATATTTACTGTAACATTATTAAATCAATAGAATCACAATGAATAAAGTGTATATTATATAGAAGGTTTTCCTTGTTATGGTAATTAACAGAGCTATAATCAATAGGATATATATCTCTATATATCTATATATCTATATATCTATATATCTATATATCTATATACACTCACCTAAGGGATTATTAGGGACACTTGGTCAAGTTCTCATTAATGCAATTATCTACTCAACCAATCACATGGCAGTTGCTTCAATGCATTTAGGGGTGTGGTCCTGGTCAAGACAATCTCCTGAACTCCAAACTGAATGTCAGAATGGGAAAGAAAGGTGATTTAAACAAATTTGAGCGTGGCATGGTTGTTGGTGCAAGACGGGCCAGTCTGAGTATTTCACAATCTGCTCAGTTACTGGGATTTTCACACACAAACCTTTTTAAGATTTACAAAGTATTGTGTGAAAAGGGAAAAACATCCAGTATGCGGCAGTCCTTTCGTTGAAAATGCCTTGTTGATGCTAGAGGTCAAAGGAGAATGGGCCGACTGCTTCAAGCTAATAGAAGGACAACTTTGACTGAAATAACCACTCGTTACAACGAGGTATCCAGCGAACAATTTTATGTTCTGGGATCGTTCTGGGAACGTTAGTTTTTGGTTCCCAGAACGTTCCCTATTGGTGACCCAGGAAAGTTTTCTTAACGTAAATAAAACGTTCCCTTAAGGTTAGGGGAACGTTCTGGGAACCTACTCGAACAATAGAACCTAAAAATAACCTACAGGGAACATTCCCATAACGTTCTCCTTATGTTATAAAATTAAACCTAAAAATAACCAACAGGGAACGTTCCTAGAATGTTCTTGTTTGGTTCCCAAAAAATAACCAAATGGGAACCAAATGGGAACCATAAGGGAACGTTAGGGGAACGTTCTGTGTTTGCGGGGTATGTAGCAAAGCATTTGTGAAGCCACAACACGCACAACCTTGAGGCGGATGGGCTACAACAGCAGAAGACCCCACCGGGTACCACTCATCTCCACTACAATTAGGAAAAAGAGGCTACAATTTGCAAGAGCTCACCAAAATTGGACAGTTGAAGACTGGAAAAATGTTGCCTGGTCTGATGATTTCTGTTGAGACATTCAGAGGGTAGAGTGAGAATTTGCCGTAAACAGAATTAGAACATGGATCCATCATGCCTTGTTACCACTGTGCAGGCTGGTGGTGGTGGTGTAATGGTGTGGGGGATGTTTTCTTGGCACACTTTAGGCCCCTTAGTGCCAATTGGGCATCCTTTAGATGCTACGGCCTACCTGAGCATTGTTTCTGATCATGTCCATTCCTTTATGGCTACCATGTACCCATCCTCTGATGGCTACTTCCATGGACTTTTTTTCAAGACCAGTCAAGACCATAACTGTGGAAATATCACTAAATTGCCAGTATATAGTCTATTTTTTTGCTAACATCTTTGCTTTTATTGGATGTAAAACGTACTGATTCAAATCCAAGCAATAACGTGACTCACGGCTAATTATGTATTTTTGTTACCGCTGTCACCCATCCCCGCCCTCTTTCACTCGCACTCCCAAAAAAGTGAGCTGTATTTGTCTGGGAGCGGAAGAAGATGTCTGCAAAATCTTCAGTTAAACAATGCGGCTACAAAAATCATAAAAATATATTTGTAAAACAACATCCAGAAGAAAACATACAGCTTCTTGTAAATACTACAGTGTTTCGATTTCAGAGACGGTGGGGACTACGTCAAACTTTTATCGTCACTTAAAAAGGAAGCACAAAGAAGGTAAGCTATAAGATTGATGTTTAGCAAAGCTGGCTAACTAACGTTAGCAACCTGCCTCGGATAGGGATTGAAAACCGGTTCCACTCGAGAAGTTAGAGTTTTTGTCCCACAATAGTCTTATTTGATCGATGAGTAATGTAGACAAACTGCTGTGCGTATGTAGCTAATGTTAAAGCTCCACTGTGTATTTCTTTGAGTTGATTCTTAGCAAAAAACCCTTTGTTCTTTCACAAATATGTGCTCATTCATGTGTAATTACTTCCACCAGTATCTTCCAGTATTTTCGTAAGTGTAGAATCTTCCATTCACAATACATGCAATCGTGCCCGCTCACCATGTTACGCCTCCATCTTTAAAATACATTAGCCAAAGAGGGACATACCTGGAAATTCAAGCTCGGGCCATTAGCGCTTTTACACAAGTGGCACTGTGACGAATGCCAGGGGGAGATTACTCACGACTGCCGGGAAATTTCAAAGTCTGTTGAAGATGTAAGATCATGCCTGTTCTCGAGGACATGTAATAGTAGCGCTGGCTCAAGCTATAAAGTAGTCAAGAACGTTCAGCTGGCAACACAAACAGGGATTTTTCGTTTCAAAATAATAGCGCTCGTGGTTCATTGCAATAATCATTGCATGTCCATGTTCATGTTTTGCTAAAATTAGTATTCTGTTTGAATAAAACAGACTCTAGTGAATGTTTTTCAAATGTAATCGTGTTTTCACATGAGACACTGACAATATATTCAATCAAATTGTGTGTAAAACATATTTGTTACTTTTATTAATAAAACAAGTTAAATTATTATTTTTGTTATCACATGCTCTTATTGTTTCTTTACACACAATACAATTGCATTTGGTTATAATTCACGGGCTGTGTAATGAATTAACAATGACTATTGCAATGAATCAAAACTAGCGCTATTGTTTTAAAAGAAAAAACGAACATCCAGGTTCACGTTGCTGGTATAATACGCGGTTTCTTGTCATATACATTTTCACCAGCAGATGGGAGCAGATCTTACACAATGCAGCTTTAAGTTACATCGACCTTAGCTAATGTGAGCTGCATACAGCTCCCGATATTAAAGCTACGCGCCGAGGTGATGCTCCCTCGTTTGGGTGAGAGAGCTATCCTAGTAATATGAGCAGAGAGTGGAGACTGAGTAATGCGCCTCAAATTATATGAGAAATGACTAAATTAAATAGGTTATTGTATGGCACATGGAATGTTACTTTCAGAGAGCTAATTTTTAAGTTCCAATTTACAGTTGCAGATCAAATATATTACTTTTTACCACCACATGCTCTCTGGCTCATACCATATCAATCATTTAACTTCCATGTTTACCTATTTGAAAAATGTGATGGCGAAAATACCATTGATTAGGGCCCAAGCCAACGGCGAAGGCCCTTTTGTTTTCGTTAAGATTATTTGTTATTCTTATTATTATTATTATTATGATTTTCCTACCTTTTGGGCACTTTTGGGGCCCTTAACATGCTCAAAAACTCTTGAAAATTTGCACACGGGTCAGAACCCGCGGCCATCAGAGCCGGGCTGAAGCCTGTACCCGGGCGTGG
>JACXGM010034455.1:0-11974 GCA_016801145.1 Umbra pygmaea | reverse complement strand
ACACACACACACACACACACACACACACACACACACACACACACACACACACACACACACACACACACACACACACACACACACACACACACACACTTGTTTTTCTATCTTTGTGGGGCCCTGAAAACAGATTTTGACCTAAAAATCCATGGTCTCTATTTCCTAGACCTAAACCTAACCCTAACCTATACCCTAACCCTAACTGTAACCATACCCTTACCCTAAACCTAACCTCAGTAACCTAACATTTGTGCCAACATTTTACCTTGGAATAATGTCTAACTCTAAACCTAATTTGGTAATGCCTTAACCTAATAATAACCCTAATTCTAACCATATGCCCAATAGTAAGATTTTCCCTATAAATCGCAATTCCCTTCATAGGGTCATCCCCAAAAGGTACAATTTGTCCCCACAAGGTCTAATTTTACACATATTTTTCAGGTTTATGTATGTTTATGGGGCCATCTGTGAAATTTCAGGGCCCCAAAACCATACAAAAACAAGGCTACATACACACACACACACTCCATGAGCAAAAACTAGAAGACAACCTCCCAAATGGTCAACCACCGATACAGCTAATTTCCTATACCAGGTAGAAAGACAGACCGATGAATGTGAGTGGAGGAGAGTCAGAGAGGAAGAAGGAAAGGAAGAAGAGAAACAAGTAGGAATCAAGAGCGTTAACTGACACAGAAAAACCAATGGCAACATCTAAGTGTATCTGCCTCATACCAACACGGTATCACAGTTTCCCCTCTAAACCTGCCCTTTCTCCAGTTTGGGATGAATGCTTATGGGTAAACATATGTCTAATTCTAACTGGGATCTGTCCCAACAAACTGTACACACCTCAGCATGCGAGTACACACTCTGATTAAACAGATGCTAAATTCAGAGGTGGGTAGTCGTCATTTCTAAACAGGGCTAATAATACTTAAGATTTTACAACGCAGGTGACTGTACTTTTCCTTAATAAATATTTGACGCCCTCTAACTACCCCTGGAAAATCAAAACCGATCATTAAGATACAATGCAGAGCCAAGCTTTACACTTATCCAGGTACTTACACAGGCACCCCTGCTAACACATGGTTTAGGAATCAAATACACTGAAGTGCAACCATACAGTACTGCACACAGACACACACGCAAACATGCACATGTATGCAGGCAGTATTTGAAATCCCAGGCTGGCTGGGTCGCTAGCAGATTATATGGGATTCTTATGTAAAATGGGTCAAAATCCAACCAAGCGATATGGCAGAGCAGCAACTGGTCTGTACAGTGTGTGTGGGTTGAGTGTGTGCAGCATTACTTTCCAAATGTAATGCGCTAAAGTTTACCTGTTGAAAATATGAATCAGTAATGTGAATTTTGGATTTCCTAAACTCAAGTTTGAATGACTTGAATTTGATTACTTGTGTTTTAACAGGCATTAGATGACGACAAAAGAGAACCGACAAACGCATTTGGTGTGTCATCATTCTTGAAGTTGTCATCAGTTCACATCTGTCCAGTGTCTCAATTCACTTAATAACATTTTTTACGGGGTAAAGTAAATGCTTTGAGTGTCTTTTTTCAAGTAAGCATCAGCATGGCTCCTGTTTAGGAAGGAGAGCTGCCTCAAAATTGTCCATGAACAAGGACAATTTCAATCGAGGGTTAAAAAGACTGGTCACATATTCATACATCTGAAATATTATTCTTGCTAATAATTCCACTCTTGCAACCACAGGGCTAGCATCCAGTTTGGCAAAGTGATGCAAATGCGGAAGTGCCTTAAACCTGCATTCTATCTGAATTCCAGCTGCTGGGGGCGACACGTGTGATTGCAAAGGAGTTCGGTTTTTGTAAAGTCTACGAAAAAGTCAGCCAATTCTCAATTTATTTATTACCTCAGTAAGCATTTTCATAATGAGTATATGGTCTCAATCGCTAGTTTTAAGTCTTCTGCAATAAAGTTATGTTAATTTTTTTAACTATGGTCTTGTTGATTTTAAAATCGGCCATAAAGTAGGGCGTGATTTAGGGAGTGGCTATGATGTGATTGACATGTGCCAGTGAAAATGTGTAGCGTAACGTAAAGTGTAAGCAGTGTTGCCAACTCTCAGCTAACGTCACAGTCAAATAATGCCTCTCGTCTAAAATCGTCACATCCGAAACCAAGATGGCTGCACTCGTAACAGTAAACTCGACGACTCAAATCAGATCTTCACAAACCAATGGGTGACGTCACACATGTTATGTCCAGTACTATATACGGTCTATGCTCGCAACACAGTCATTGGTTTAGAGTAACAACCGATTCTGTCCTATTGAAACAGAGAGAGCAGTTCACCCCCCTATTATTGGTGAGATGTGGGAGCCCTTTTTAAAAAAATTGTTTCTAGAGGTACTGTACTAATCTGGCCAGCGCAGAGAGCAACTTGTTTGACCAAGTTTAGCTATGCACTGTGACTGGATAAAATAGTGTTTAAGTTTGGGAAATCTGTAAACAAAACTGTTGCTAGATGACATTGATTTTGTATGATTTGCAGGGGGTTTGTGTGTCAAACAGATGGTTTTCACGCATGTGATTTGTTTTCTAGCTGCTTTCGGTGTTGCCTGTAAGACAGTGTGCTGTGATTGGTCAGAAAGCAGTGCTCCGCTCTGTCTTTGAAGCTGTGAATGCTTATTACATAAGCATTAGCACCTATTGTTTTGGTAATCATCCCTCGACTCCCCATCTTTTACGGCTGTCAGGATAGACCAGAAGTTTGAGAGCACAATTTGTGTGACTGGACACGCCAATTGGTTCAACTCAACTACACAACCGAAGTGTGCTACCACTTTAAGAGGTTTCAAAGTTCACAACATTTGGAGTCTAGATACCAAGTTATCAGGTAAACTTTAGAACATGTCCCTACCTGGACAAACGTGCAAAGAATATGTGAATCTGGTGTGTAATGTCAGCTCTGATTTAGGCCAGACTCTATCAGGTGTATAAAACATAAACTTGCCCTTTTTTCAAAGCTGGATGAAATGTCCTTAAGAAAACAGACAAGTGTCATAATGGGTTTTCTTTGCAAATACACTGTGTTTAGATTACATTTTGATGGATACGGGACCTTGATGTGATGGCTGTTTTTGGCCTAATGAAAGAAATATTGTGTAAGACAAAGATTAAGGTCTGAGAGAATGTCAATAGGGGATTTATATAAACACACACAAGTCCATGCGTAAATGCAGGAGTTTGTCTCACACACAGACCTATACTCATCCACAGCACCCCCGCCCCAGCCCTGTGGTTGGAAACACTGTCCTCTGTTTCTAAATCCATCCTCCTTCTGTTTCTGGCCCTGAACACATACACAAGAATACACACACCCACACAAAAACACCCACTACAAATTACAATACAGACCACTTCTGAAAAGGTTTAAATAACTGTTCGTTCATTGTCACAAACGAAGGTAAGGGGAAAGTTCACGTGTGCATGCACTGCATAAGATTGTGGTCGCCATAGCTCGTTGTCCTAAAGCTACAAAATATTATAGATTTTAATATGCATTCCCGTTAGCTAATGGCAGATTGTATTTATGCGTCCTGGCAGACATTCCTAAGGCACTGTCTTGGTGTCACCTTAAGTATCCCCAATGTTTACCACTGGAGGGAACACGTGAAACTCACTTTAGAACACTGTCGAGAATACATATGTAGGTTTCAACAGTGTTTCCCATGTCAGTGACAGTAACAATGTAGCAGGTAGCGGATGATTTGTGAGTGACGTGTCCTGGCGCAGACTGAGCTCTAGGAAACAGGCCAACTGATTTTCTCAGACAAGTTGGGCTAACTTTCTACATCACAGTTGAAAAAGTGTAGACATAAAACCCTCACACACACAAAGACACATGAAGATGCAAGCACAAAAATAAGCGCGAGGACGCACGTGCACGCACAGGGTCAGACATGCATACACACACGAGAATTAAATCCATCTCACATACACATTTATTATTCTTCATTTTGATCAAGTATAGTGTTTTAGTAAACTAATGGTTCATTTTGACATCCACTGCGCCCATTTTTAGACCATACATTCCTTATTCATCTAAATGTATTATTAACAAGACGCATACTGAATCCGTGTTATCCCAATCAAAAGATGATTCAGAGAACTATCACTTACTATTAATGTGCCATAGTTACTAATCATAGTTTTGGTACTCTCACCAATCGTAAAATGAATACACTACCTTTAAGTCGCTCTGGATAAGAACGTTTGCTAGATGAGAAACAGCTAAAATGTAAAAAAGACTATTTATGACTGGGTATTTGGGAGACAGTGGCTGCATGGATGAGGATATATTGATGGATATCTAGGTAAATTCGTAACGCGCATCGGTCTTTCTTACCTCAGCGCAACCAAACCGCAGACATCCGGACACAAGCGCTGCCAGCAGCAGCAGGACCCACGAGCTCATCTTGCTGCCCAGCCTCGAGAGCCTCACGCGACCGGCTGGGCATTTATTATGCAGTGTATCCGTCAGGTAAAATATATCGGACTCGTCCCTTTCAAACAATCAGCATATGCTACGGCAGGGCAGAATAATCCAAATGTGACACTTAATTGAGTTGGTTATCAGTGTCTGCTGGCGAGTGGCTTTGTCACGGTGACTCACCAAGCTAGACAGTCATTGACCAGATTCCTTGTCTGGGAAACTTAAAGTCACAATAAATTCCCTTTAAAAATATAGCTTTTCTGTGTCCCAAAAACGAATCGTTAAAATAAGTATAGTTTTCTGTTCCATTCGTGTCCTGTGTTGACTAGGAAATTGTATGATATCCTTCATAATTTCAGTGCATCATAAAAGCGCGTTGACTGTACGGGACAGGTGCCTTAAAAAATCCACTTCAGATGGAGGCAATTACTAAATGTTCTACTTGGTTAGCATATACATGCAAGCGAATCAATGCCATTCCACGGTCCTACAGCCAGAATATCATTGCATTAAATTTAACATATTCTGCGTGACATTAAAATAACCCGACATCTGTCCAATTGCCAATTGCTTATTCAACGCAACACTAGTGGATGCAAACTATTTATCTCTCTTCGGGTTCCAAATAGCATTCGTGCTTCACTTGAGTTTGTCGTTATGCGTTTGCGTTTTTCCCTTCACGGTTTATCCAAGCTCCGGTTGCTCGCGCCTCAGTGCCGTTGGATTATGGTTACGATTGGACAGTGTGCTGCCTTCCAAATAGAAAACTGCCTCCGCAACTTGAAATTGCTGGAGCCCATTCCCCTCCGCCCCTTTAAGGCTGGGCTAGAATTTCCTTATTTGGATCAAGTAGAAACTTGGTGGAACGTGCGGAGCAGTGAGCGCTGTACATCGACCTTATTAAAGGGAACGTGTATACTGTATGTACTACTGTATCCACAGTCAGTGCGAGACATGTATGGCAAATTATATATTTGGTGCAATTACATGGTCTCCCTTTAGTTTTCCCCACAATGAAATCGAGAGAAATTTATGTATTGGGAAATATGATATTGCGTTGGGGAATGCTCAAAGAAGACGGGCATGAAACGTAAAGAAACTTTGGTGTATAATCTGTTAAAGTTAGTACACTGACTATAACAAGGCTAAAGTCAGGGCCGGTTCTGGCAAGTTTGGGGCCCTAGGCGGAATTTGGGGACCCTCCACCCTTCACCCTAAGATCTTACCTTGACCTTATTTTTCAACAAACTTTACCCTGGATGTAGAGGTGTTGGTGTGCTAGATGACTCTGTGCTACATGACTGTGCTGAGACTCATAGGTAGAAGTGAGGTTTAATTATATACCTCCATGTATTTTAATAGGCCAACTGAAGGGTTATAGATGTACTGCAGGTTAGTGTGTTATCTATACTACGGTATAGCAGTAGCATACAGCACATACAGCATAAACTGCAGTGCAATATCTAATAACTGTACAATAACTGCTCATTTTCAAATAACATTCACAATTTTATATTTTCAGAGTACCTAAAATAGTTACACTGCAACCACACCTTTTGTCTTTCTATGTTTATTATTTATATAATAACAACTAATTAATTGATTAGATTGCATTAATAATCAGTGGTGTTGGTTTCACCAAGCTTTCTGAAACTATACTGTATCACTCTGCATAAGATGTAATATGTAACTGTATAACTTCTGAACCATTAACAATATTTCAATTTAAATGTTTCAGGCCAATCAGCACAGGCAGTGGCAGCTATAATAGATCTTTGCATAACCTTTCTATAATGACAACTAAGGCCACTTAGAATCTAGCTACTCTTTACTTAAAGGTTTTAAGTAAGTTTTTTTTGCAGATCTCCTCCTCCTCCCATCCTCCTCCTATCCTTCGATCCCACTTAATTAATACTCGTAATCGTAAAAGTCATTATTATCTGATTATTATAAAGTCTAAACATTCACATTTTAGTCATTAAGCACAGAGGTTCCCAAAGTGAAAAGTTAAAACCCCCCAAAACATTATAAAATGTGTCCTGAAACAAAGATGATGCATGCTGTTGCTAAGCTAATTCATTTTATTAATTTGAGAGAGTATATATAATTGGGAATAACAGTGTTTGTTCCATATGGACGGCAGTAAATTTAATCTACATCTAATTTCTTTAGCTGGATGAACCAATTGAGCTTTTCGGAATTGCAACGTGAGCTGCAGCAGAAATAATAAATATTTAGCAATCCCAGATAATAACAATACACACAAAGTAGCCTATTCGTATCCTATGAGGGTCTTAATTGGAAAATGTTTCATACATGTTACAATGGGATGTAGCCTATTTTAAAATGTTTCTTCAAACATTTGGATAAATCCCAGAAAATTCTGCTCTGGTGTTTTCCAGACACGAACACCCAAAAAACACGCTTTCAGCTCCACTCTGTCGTCATGTCTTCCCTTCTCTGATCCAGACATCCTAGTTGTATAATCATAGTTCTAATTTTCCATCCCTATTTATTTTCTGTGCCATTGTTCTTCGGTGTTGTCCTGTAGTTAGAGTCATTCATCGTTGTAATTTCATATGTGGTCACGCTGAGAGCCCTGGTTGTTTGTCTGTGAATATAATTGACCGGGCTTACTGACAGAGCGATCAACAGAACAATAGAATGATTACGAGTATTAATTAAGTGAGATCGAAAGGATAGGAGGAGGATGAGATCGGCACAACCCTGTAATGACAATAAGTTCATGTGAATTTATGCTGAGTGTATGACATCATCAGCATGGAAACAGATTGAGAATAGTGAAATTAAGCAGAAAAAAATTGCAGACAATTCTTGAATAGTATTATCAAGAGGGTAAGAATAGTAACAATATCATTGTGGAAAATACCACCAACTCCAGGCTTATGTAAAAATGGTGATGAGCTCAGATGCGCAACAGAGGTAGGCTGCGTTGGACTGTGTTGCCCCGAGTTGCTGGGAAGGGGCATTCGAGCAGGTGGCCTGGGTAGGACAGCGAAACCGATTTTTGGAGACAAAGGCGTCAGCAGGCGTCAACATGATAATACTTCCAGTCTGGGTTTAGACCCTATCATAGTACTGAGACTGCACTATCATGTTTGTCTACATCTTTAAAGGTTTTATTTTAGTCTGCTCTCCCAATTTCCCCCTCTCGCAACACTGGTAATCCTGTAGTACAGACCACACTAAGGATCTGGTACCAGTTCCGTCGCCATTTTAAATTCTCCTCTGCATCCACAATGGGCCCTATTGACAAAAAACACATACCCCCCCCCCCCCATTCACAATGCCTTATCTCTCTGGACAAGAAGCGTTATTTAGACCTTCCATGACCTTTATGACAATGGCATTTTCTCTAGCTTCCCCGATTTATGGTGAATGGGGGGTTATAGTTACAAATATAATGTGTAGATTGTTTAACCTATGCTTTCATTATTGTCAATTATAATTTTGTTACAAAAATGAAATAAAATGCAGTCTGTGATTTTGGCCACTGGTGATAAAAGTGGCGCTATAGAGTTAAAAAGAGTCCCTAATGTCATGTCCAGCCAAGTGAGGGCTGGCGTGTACATCGAACTGACACATGGACTCTTTCTAGAATATCATTTTCTATACGCCAGAGCAAGTTACTGTTGATTTTGTTCATGTAATGTCCCTTTAAGCATGGTGACACCTCTCTCTAGTTTGGCCATTGCTAGGATAGTGTTTAGGTTAGGCTGGTATCTTGTAGATCTGATTGATGATTACTTTCAGCTGTGATTGAATAGCTAGTTAGTTGTCATGATATAAATGCCAGCCAAACTAGAGTTTCCATATTTAGGAACTTTAATTTCTGTATTTTTTAATGCATCTTTTATAGATTTTTTGTACAGGTGCCTTAGGCAAGGCAAGTTTATTTATATAGCACATTTTATACACAATGGCAATTCAAGGTCCTTTACATAAACAGGAAAACATAAAAATTTTAAACAGATAAAATTAAAGCAATTAAAATAAAAGTGAAAAACAGTCAGAAAAATAGTATAGTTTAAGAAACTTAACGGACCAGTACTGTATGTTTTGTACAGGTGCCTTAGGCAAGGCAAGGCAAGTTTATTTATATAGCACATTTTATACACAATGGCAATTCAAGGTCCTTTACATAAACAGGAAAACATAAAAATTTTAAACAGATAAAATTAAAGCAATTAAAATAAAAGTGAAAAACAGTCAGAAAAATAGTAAAATAGTTTAAGAAACTTAAAGGACCAGTACTGTATGTTTGTTAGATCATCCACATTTTGATGCTCACATGGACCAAGGTGTTTTGGAAATGTTCTATTCATTATCCCGAAAATCGACTTGTAAAAAAAAGTGTTAAGCACTTGGTGCTCTATGTCATAGTTTGTGCCCAATATCATGAAAACCAGCCATTTTAAAATTGGAATTTCATAGCTAACCGAGGTAGGATGGTGATTCTACTTAGAGATTATGCACATAATTGCATGTTACACATCCAGGCCAAACTGAGAGGTTAAAAACATTATTTGGTTAATTGCAAAAGTTACTGACTGCTTCTTCTACACTACTGTCACATTGAGTGTGTAGGTGATGAGAGGGAGACACGAATGCAGGGATGTAGTTGTTATCCAGAATAGTTTAAAGTGAGAGCACCATGGAACAACTAATATATATAGCTTACGTGCTCTTTGCAGCACCAAGGACACTGTGCTAACATACAGTTATAAAACCGAAAGCCTAAACTATCCCACATGAAACATATACAGAAACACTCACGCAGTAGCTCCCGGATACCTTCATTAACAATGAGAAAACCTTCTACACACGCGATAGGATACAAAATCACAATGCCCAACACCTCTCTCTAGTCTGGGCTGCTAATACACAAAACACTAACCACCTAATCAAACATGGCTGTATGTAATCACTATTGCTGTCAAACAATTAAATCATTTAATTGTGATTAATTGCATTAATGTCATAGTTAACTCGCAATTAATCGCACATTTTTATCTATTCTAAATGTCCCTTGATTTCTTTTTGTCCCATTATTTTTTTCTCATTTTAATGCTCCTATCTACATGGAAAAGTGGATCGACTTGCTTTGAGCAGATGTTTTTTTATTGAAAACAACATTGGCATACTGTCTAAAGTCATCCATTGTCGCCTGGCTTTGACGAGGGGCGGAGAATTCGCATCAGCTGTGTGCTTTGCCATCAAGTGCTATTTCAGACTCGACGTGCTACAATGATAGCTCAGTTCAAAACAACCAAACACACAGATCACTTTGGTCTTGTTAATGGAAACATTTGGCAACTTTTTAAAAGTAAACTTTCCATTCAGAATTTTATTTCGGCATCTTGCATTCGCCATTTACTAAAAACGTAACGTAGCATACTACTCTTTGGCCAGCTCGCAAGCCCAAACAAACGGTGCGGCTGTGGCGAGCCTGTTGTTTTGTTTCCAGTCTAGCTAGATCCGGTGTAGTGTTGTAGTTTTTCTAACGTTACTAGTTGTTGCAACAGCGTGTTAAAAAAACTACAAAGTTTGCCAGGGAAAAAGAGTGTTAATCTCGCGATAAAAAAAATGACGCCATTAAAATGGGTTTACGTTAACGCCGTTAATAACGCGTTTAACTGACAGCAATAGTAATCACCAATCTAACCAATCTCAAAGATACCAGCCTCTCCTAGGCAGCCCGGAAGAACTAAAACACCATGTAATGCACTGAAATAACACAAGGGGAAACGTAACTAAAAAATACACATAGGAAAATAACTAAATTACATAAAGGAGTTCATGTCTCAGTTCCTGCCTCACAGCCCACACTGGGCTGGATGTGACAACTACACTCCTGGACCTAACAATAACGAGTACATAAATACAACAAATAAAACCCATCTAATTTAAAACCCTACTGTTGTTGAAGAGTTAAATACATTTTTTTGTAGCCCTATAAATATGCATGCGGTAAGGCACGCCCCAAACCTAGAGCCCATAGATTTAGAGCAGACCAATATTACACAATGTTTGCAATGTAAATCAGGGTCTAAAATGATATGTATGTTACTAGTGCTCTGACATCTTTTCCAGGAACAAAACACACAAATTTCTATATATGTACAGGGTTGGGCATCGTTTTGATTTTAACAATTCTGATTCCAATTCCAATTCTTTCTTTCGATTCTGATTCTTATATAACTGGGATTGAAACGGGTCACATTGCCTTGTCGGCAGTATGCGCAAACGTTTAGCACACATTGTGTCTCTGGCAGTTGAGAACACCCGTTCAATAGGTGCAGAGGAGGCCTGGACACACAAAGTGTTGCAGCTTTTTCACCACATAAGCTGTAACATTTGTGGCACTTTTCCACATTCTCCGCTGTAATTTTTCCATTGACTGCTAACGTGAACAGAGTTTCACGCTGCAGTTGAACGCTAGCAGCAGTAGGTTTGCTAACGTTACTTGTGTTTGCAATTTTCGTAACATTAAATCCATCTACAAGAGAAAAACTCAGAGTAACGTTGTTATTCACCCCAATTTTATCGATTCGTCAAAAGTTTAATCATATTTGTAGTGCATCCTCCAATGCAAGAAATTGGGATTGTTTTTTAGGTAAAATGAAGTCACACTTTGAGTGTCGCTTTTTGTGTGCTTGGTGGTGGATAACACAACAACAGCCTAACTGCCCTGGCAATACGGTGGTTGGCTGGCTACTACGGAAAGCAAAACTTGAGCGTTTTGGAATCGATCGTCGGAATCGAAATCACCCTGAAATGACACGACTGGTCCAATTAGTCAACTAACTACACAAACACCTTTGACTAATTGAATCAGGTGTGCCATTTCAGGGTTAAAACAAAAACATGGCCTGTCTGGGGGTCCCTGAGGAGAGGTTTGGGAACCACATGAGCTGTGTAAGAAGTTACACGGGCCATGTGGCAACCCTGGGGGGCTATTTTGGTCCCTCCACACCGAACTGCTGCATCCAAAGGAGCTGAGTGGTTGACACACACACATGAACAAACACACACACAGTCACACATACACAGACACACTATCTTAATTACTAATGTACTGTATGTAACGGTTTTGAGTATGTGTGTGTTTGAACTTAGAAGTGAAGATTCAGTTCATGAACTGCTAACCCTCGTATCTGAATGTACTCCTCCCAGACATGCATGGTGTGTGTGAGGGAAAGTACTTGACACGTGTGTGTGCTTATTTTTGTGTGTATACACACAATGTCCTGTGTATTGACAGCTTTTGGCTATCCTACCCCTGATTATTTCCGGTTCAAACTTGATCCTTAATATTGGAACATGCGTCCCTAGAGGCTTGGACAGCAGAGTCCCTGCCCATGCTTAGAAAACCTCTGAAACCTTACCTTTTCACACAGTACCTAAAATAACTCTACAGCCCCCCTACACACACACACACACACACACACACACACACACACACA
>JACXGM010034454.1:0-11962 GCA_016801145.1 Umbra pygmaea | reverse complement strand
CCTGGATATGTTTATTTGTGAACCATTCCATTGTAGATTTTGCTTTATGTTTTGGATCATTGTCTTGTTGGAAGACAAATCTCCGTCCCAGTCTCAGGTCTTTTGCAGACTCCATCAGGTTTTCTTCCAGAATGGTTCTGTATTTGGCTCCATCCATCTTCCCATCAATTTTAGCCATCTTCCCTGTCCCTGCTGAAGAGAAGCAGGCCCAAACCATGATGCTGCCACCACCATGTTTGACAGTGGGGATGGTGTGTTCAGGGTAATGAGCTGTGTTTCTTTTACGCCAAACATAATGTTTTGCATTGTTGCCAAAAAGTTCGATTTTGGTTTCATTTGACCAGAGCACCTTCTTCCACTTGTTTGGTGTGTCTCCCAGGTGGCTTGTGGCAAACTTTTTAAACAACACTTTTTATGGATATCTTTCAGAAATGGCTTTCTTCTTGCCACTCTTCCATAAAGGCCAGATTTGTGCAGTATACGACTGATTGTTGTCCTATGGACAGACTCGCCCATCTCAGCTGTAGATCTCTGCAGTTCATCCAGAGTGAGCATGGGCCTCTTGGCTGCATCTCTGATCAGTCTTCTCCTTGTATGAGCTGAAACTTTAGAGGGATGGTTGGGTCTTGGTAGATTTGCAGTGGTCTGATACTCCTTCCATTTCAATATTATCGCTTTGCACAGTGCTCCTTGGGATGTTTAAAGCTTGGGAAATCTTTCTGTATATAAATCCAATTCTCCACAATAGTATCTCAAGCCTGTCTGGTGTGTTCCTTGTTCTTCCTGATGCTCTCTGTGCTTTCAACAGACCTCTGAGACTATCACAGAGCAGGTGCATTTATACAGAGACTTGGTTACACAGAGGTGGATTCTATTTATAATTATTAGTCATTTAGGTCAACATCGGATCATTCAGAGATCCTCACTGAACTTCTGGAGAGAGTTTGCTGCACTGAAAGTAAAGGGGCTAAATAATTTTGCTTGCCCAATTTGTCAGTTTTTTATTCATTAAAAAAGTTTGAAATATCCAATAAATTTCGTACACTTCATGATTGTGTCCCACTTGTTGATTCTTCACAAAAAATTACAGTTTTCTGTCTTTATGTTTGAATCCTGAAATGTGGCAAAAGGTTGAAATGTTCAAGGGGGCCGAATACTTTCGCAAGGCACTGTATAGGCTACGTTACCTTGTTTCAGCGATGCTTGGTGAAACAGCAACCTTGATCTCTTTATTTTTAAGTTTGTATTGATCCCAAACTTCAAACATTCTCTGCCGTTTATGGACATCTTTACTCTCCGCAATCGCGCCAACTAAATTCAAAATGTATCACGCGCTATGGTGTGCTTTTTTAAGATTTAACAACGGTCCGTGTGAAACAATTAGATCCCTGCGGTAACTTATATTGGGCGTCATAGGAATTTAACGAGGCTTCGAGGCAGAGTTTTTGCCTCAAGGAATTTTTGTAATCGATTTAATCGAGTAACTCGATGAATCATTTCAGCCCTAATTATGTTACAGGCTTTTAACAAAAACTTTCAATTAAAAACATCTGGAATGTTGCTTTAATATATATAGTAAATTTACCAGCAATTAGATGGTCATCACCATTATACCCAGCTCTCTTTTTTTATAATAATAATAATAAACCTTTATTTATATAGCACCTTTCATACAAGGAATGCAGCTTAAAATGCATTACATCAATAAAAGTCAAATAAAATGGAAGCAATTTGCATCAATAAAAACATTTGCATCAATAAAAGATAGAGAAATGTAAAAAAAATTACATTTAAAACAAAAACCTAGAGCACGTTTGCAGGCAATGAAATTGAAATGTGAAATGTAAAGGAACATATTAAAAGAAGGAAGGCATAAAAAGCATTTCAGTGCTGGCTTAGTTAAATGCCATAGTGAAAAGTATGTTTATAACAGCTTTTTGAATATATCAATAGATGATGCTTCTTGGATATTTTTTGGTATTGTGTTCCACAGTTTTGGAGCATACTTAAAAAGGCAGCATCTCCAATTTTTCTGTGAGTGGAATTTTGTACCATTAGCAGGTTAGCTGTGGAAGATCTGAGTGCCTTTTGGGGAACATAGGATATTAAAGAGTCTGTGAAATAGGCTGGCATTTAGAGTTTTATAAACAAGCAGGAGGAACTTAAAATCTATCCTGTGGGAGACTGGGAGCCAGTGTAATGATTTCAGAACTGCAGTAATATGTTCTCGCCTCTTGGTTCTTGTTAAGAGTCTCGCTGCTGATTTCTGGATGAGTTGAATATCCTCTAAATACTTTTTTGGGAGGCCTGTAAGGAGGGTGTTGCAGTAATCCAATCTAGTTGTAACAAATGTGTGAATTAGTTTCTCTGCATCTTTCTGGGTTATGAATGGTCTAACTTTATCAATATTTCTGAGGTGAAAGTAAGATGTTTTGGTCACCTTGTTAGGATGGGAGGTAAAACTTAGGTCAGAGTCTATTATAACACCTAGGCTCCTTACTTCAGGTTTTATCAGGGAAGTCAGGTTACTAATGTTCATGCTGATTTTCTCTATTAATAACACTTAATAAACTGCCAAAACATGTAATACCATAACAGTAGCATGGCAATCATTTGCTTAAAACTTATTAAGTGTTATTAATTGAATTTAAATGTGAAAAATGTTTGTCATGATTATATTGAAAATGTAATCCACTCCAAATGGCATACTCCTATGATATGTTAAAATAAGGTATATTACAACTATATGGTGTATCATTTACTTTTCATTTAAGCCTATAGTACATGATAGTAATTTAGCAACCAACACTCCTCTGGCTGGCTACAGTTTTACCTTAAAACACAATAACAAAAACGTCAGTATCAGCATTTGGATCAGTAATATTTGTAAGATCACTCAAATACACTGCACTATCAGTACAGGTATTAAAAAGCATCATGTCGAACTTGTAAAAACATCACGTTGCTTGTTTCCTGTCTGAAAAGAGATGGCCAACCAATCACAATTCTGTTGTCAAGCGGTTGCTAAGCATGTATTACCCACAATGCACGGTGCGGCCAAATGAGAACGTATGGGTGATGAGATGCAAGTGAATGTAGTGTGGTTTGAAAAAAAACGGGAGACTGTGACGAACACGCAAACTCCCTTGAAGTGCCTGAATGTAGTGTTGTGCTTTCAGGAAATGTAAATGAAATTATTTTGTCATTACAATATGGACGGATGAATGTGTTCTAGACAAATATGACCATAATTATTAGCATTTTCTCTCGATCTTTTGACTGCGTTGCTAACTTAAAAATATACTAGCAAAATTCTTTGCTAACACTTACACAATTATGACTAATTTGTAGAATAAATATTTTACACTGCGTTCTAAATTATTATGCAAATTAAAATGAATTGTCAAACTTTCAATGTTTTGTTTTTCAATCAAACTCATGGAGGGATGGTATTGTATCTCCGGGCTCTTTGGATCACTGAAATCAATCTCTGACACCTGTGATAATTAGTTTGCCAGGTGAGCCCAATTAAAGGAAAAATACTTAAGAAGGATGTTCCACATTATTAAGCAGGCTAAATGTAAAGAAAAAGGATCTCTCTGCTGCGGAAAAGCGTGAAATAGTGCAATGCCTTGGACAAGGTATGAAAAGTTAGATATTTCATGAGTGATCATCATACTGTGAAGAGATTTGTGGCAGATTCAGAGCACAGACGGTTTCGTGCAGATAAAGGCATAATGAAGAAGGTTACTGCCAGACAAATTAAATTGGATTAAGAGAGCAGGTGATAAAATGCCATTACAAAGTGGCAAATAGGTATTTGAAGCTGTTGGTGCCTCTGGAGTCCCGCAAACCTCAAGGTGTGGGATTATCTCGAGGCTTGCAGTTGTGCATAAACCTACTATTCGGCCACCCGTAACCAATGCTCACAAGCAGAAAAGGTTGCAGTGGGCCCAGAAATACATAAAACTAATTTCCAAACAGTCTTGTTTACTGATGAGTGTCTGTTGGTGAATCATTTCCCAATAAGGCTGTGACGTCAGCAAGGAGGTGGTGGAGTCATGTTTTGGTCCGGAATCATGGGGACCCTTTTTGGGTCCCTGAATATGTGAAAATGACCTCAACAAAGTATATAGAGTTTCTGACTGACCACTTTCTTCCTTTCGTACAAAAAGAAGAACCGTGCCTTCCGTAGCAAAATGATCTTCATTCTTCGCATTCTTCGATGCACCATCTCATGCTGCAAAGAATACCTATGGGTAATTGGCTGCTATGGGCATAAAAGTAGAAACTCATGGTGTGGCCCCCATCCTCCCCTGACCTCAACCCTATTGAGAACCTTTGGATCATCCTCAAGCAAAAGATCTATGAAGGTGGGAGGCAGTTCGCATCAAAACAAGAGATCTGGGAGGCTATTCTGACATCCTGCAAAGCAGAAACTGTCCGTAAACTCACAAGTTCAATGGATGCAATAATTGTGAAGGTGATATCAAAGAAGGGGTCCTATGTTAACATGTAACTTGCCCTGTTAAGATGTTTAAAATTGCTTTTGATGTCAGTCAATATGACCTCCTAATGCCGCAAATTCAGTTCTTTTCAACCTATAAAATGTTTTGAAACTGTTGTGCATAATAATTTGGAAAAGTACATTTTGAGTTTTTTATTTTTGAAAAAATACTGATGGTTTGTTAAATGAAATTTGACTTACCCAAATCGTTACCCTAAGGGTTGGTGACTGGAAGATTATACTGACTGTCATTTGCATTAACAATTTAGGAAAGTCAGTGTAAAATATAATTTGCATAATAATTTGAAATGCGGTTTAAAGAAAAGTATACCAATGATTGAGCCTACAAGTGCCAAGAGACAGCCAGCTAACCATGCCAAATAAAGTGCATTGATGTGTAGGTGCTTTGCAATTTAAAACAAATCTTAATTCTCCATGATAAAGATTATCTACACTGCGTTCCAAATTATTATGCAGATTATATTTTACACTGATTTTCCTAAATAGTCGATGCAAATTAGTCAGTATGATTTTGTGGTTTATCCAACTACAAGGTTGACAGCTTAGAAATCGGCCTATAATGGTTTAAAATAGTTGGATCTCCTCCTTTTAATAGTAGCAGGACAAACGCTGACTTCCAGATACTTGGAATTTCATTTAGTTCCATGGTCAGATTAAACAAGCGGCTCAGCTATGAAATCAGCCGCTAGTTTCAGGAAGAGAGGGATCCAGAAGATCAGGACCTGCCAGCTTTCTCTTATAGGGATATAAGGGATTTATGCACCTCTTTAACAGAAAGTGTAAAAATATATTTTTGAGTAGCTCCCCCAGGTAGAACTACAAAGGATTGACCAAGGGAAGAGGAAACAGAATTGGAAAACAGGAAGAGGAAACAGTAATTCCTTAGCAATAGAGTGACCAGACAATGACTTCCAAAACTTTCTAGGGTCATTCAGGTTTTCAGTGGTAGCTGCCAGGATAAAAAAATACTTTGCTTATCTGATGAGAGAAGAACAGCATCAGAAAATGTTTTCCTTGCCTTAGCCGAGGCAAGATCACGTTCTTGAATAATACCAGATAACTCTGAAGAAAACCATGAATTACTATGCCCATCACGGCCAGCGCTATGCCAATTTGCGCTGCCTCATACAGGAGGCTCTGGGAAAGTCAGTGAGCCTATAGTCAGGGTTGAACCTGCGGAAAAAGACAAACAAATTGATGGGCAAAAAGTTTTTTGGGTGAAAAACATATGCTTATCACTTCATCCACATGGTTCTTCCTTCCACAGCAAGATAAAATGAAGAATTCAAACAAAGTTTAGGGTCACTTGACAAATATTGTGTATGGCTGCCCAGATAGATGTGGTGGGTCAAATTACCCACTGGCATATTTTACCTCACTCTCCCCTACAACTGTCCAAAAGCAGTAAATTGCAATCATGTTTTTACAAATTCAGATCTTCCCTTTTTCAATGTTTTACCATTACATTAAATATTAATACCTCTTTTTCTATGTTTTACCATTACATTAAATATTAATATCTCTCTGTCATGTTACACAAACTGTTTGCATCAGGTGTGCATTTGAGAAAGCTATTCTCCCGACGAGCCGCAATCTCATTGGTGTTCTACTGATGTGGGAAGCGAACATATTGCTTATTATATTACAATATATGAATTGTTAATAGTTTATCAACCTTAAAGCTGAATTATGATCTGCCGAATGTTTGGAGTTGCCGATAAGGCAGGGATAGGGGAGTTGGACATGACCATTGGGTGGGGAGAGAAATAAGGTATAAAGTCAACAAAAAACGACATGAATCCAATGCAACCTAGACATAGAGCATAGAGAGGGGCGAGAGCTTACAGGCCCTGTTTGATTTTCTTTGTACACACTGAAGGTGTTGGCACCCTGAAGTGATTTGCTGAAGTGGATTTTGCTGTTACCAGTTACATTATTATAATGAATGCTACAAGGGTTCCATCAAACAAGTAATCCTGCAAGTAGGGGAGCTGACCTTTTGTTTCTTCTGGCGGCCCATTCTGGCTGCAACCTGGACATGGAGAGTTGTGATAATGTACAGTAATCTGCCTCAGCAGTTTTAATATTCGTCCTCAAAGGAGATTTTCTCTTAGACGTCCAGGTCAAGTTGTGGGGATTTCAAACGCCCAAGTCAGCAGATCTATATTCCGGTCGACTTTCAAGTCCACATGTATAAATTTCAAACATTACATGAAGTTTATTTGATTTCACTAAAAGGTTGTAGTCTGAGGTTTTCGTCTGTCCGTTTGCTTTCTAAAGATGTTTTAGAAACATTTTGGAGTAAATTATATTATGGAAGTGTAGATGTCGAGTTCAGTCATCCCACAAATGGTCTGACTAAAGTCTTCCATGTTGGATGAGCAGTGTTGGATGAGCAGTGTTGGATGAGCAGTGTTGGATGAGCAGTGTTGGATGAGCAGTGCAAAAAGAATCTGTGGCTCAGCGACATGTGGTTGGATGAACCATGTGAGCGCCCTTCACCATCTGTCAAGGAGGAGTTGCGGGTCAGCTGACATGGCAGGGTTAGTAAGGAAAAATTGGACAAGATCAATTGGGAGTGGAGAAAAATGGGGAAAATAATAATAAACAAACCTTTTGGAGTGATTAAGGGAGCCTTGGCACTAATGAGGTCAGGGTGGCTCAAAGTATTTGCCTAGCTGTTCTTTGGTCTCAATTGGACTCTAATGATCCCAGCCTTTTCATGTGTACGCACAGAGTGAACAAGTTCTGCATCCTCTGTTGAGTATAGTGTGTTCCTGCAACTTCATTGACCTTCTTTAGAGGTTGTGTTGTTGTGCCTCAAGACACTAGCCCCATGAAGGGGGTCAAAATTGTTATTACAAGTCATTGATTGACTCTGGGTTTAACCTTATACATTTTTGATGTTCTCTTGCCTCAACATCACAATTTGTTCAGGTTGGGTATGCAATGGAAGCACACTCCATATTGGTGGAATCATTTTTTTTCTTCAGTGTACCAGGGCTATAGACCTAATCATTGACTTAGGGTGAATCCCATTTCTCTGTTTTACGCCTTCCCCTACCCCTTCGTCTTAACCCTAGCCCTTGTCCCTGGAAACCAAGTGGTAAGGGATAGGGATGAAAACATACCCCTATGAAATGAGACACCACATGGTTACAGTTACGTTATCATACATCGTCGCTAGCAGGCTGATATATCACCAGAGGCGACAAGTGTTGATCACAAACTTAAAGATATCAAACGAAATCCGCTGCTAATGTAGTTTAATTAAAACTGTAGAAATGCATGGTGTCCATTCATTGAAATGCGGGAATGTTGTTCACATCTGCAATGTAACGAAACTAGCTTTTTTTAAAAACGTTTCAATTAAGAACATGGTTGCAAATATATATCCACAGGACTGTGTATAGCACAAAACAAGTCTGTCGTAATTTTTAAGTCAAATATTTAAGCCGAAAATACATTTATTGGACTCTCTTGATGATCTGGCTGCCATTGTTGCCGGTTGCGCAGTGTATTCTGGGTACCCCTTGGTTTCAAGTAAGCTCTTGAAAATGCTTGGTTTTAAGGGGTATCCACCCCTTCCCCTTAGCCCTACCCCTAGATCAAAGTGAGAATTGGGATAGCCCTTACTCTCACATGAACGCGCAAAACTAAGGGGAAGGGGTAAGGGGAAGGGGTAAGACAGAGAAATGGGATTCACACTTAGCCTTAGGATAGCATTACAGAACCAGTTGCATTGCATAGCTTTGACGCCAGAGATGAGCAGTTAATCTCATTATGCTTTTCTCCGATACCCAGAGCCATGGCATCACACAGTGTGCTTCTTTCGACCAGGGCCCATAGGTCTTAAATCGAACTAGTTGATGGTTATCAACAGTTAGTCCCTAGTTATCTAGGGAGTCAGGTACCATTTTGAACACTACCTCCATGCACCGCCTAATCACCCAATCCTTTCACTGACTATTCACGCCTCACTGGTGCACAAGTCACTGGCCAGTGGCCCTATGAACCAGTTATATCGCCCACAGGGCAACAGAAGAAGTCTTCAGACAAACTCTGTTGTTATATCAAGTGACAGCAAACTGCATTGAAGTCGGCTAGGGCTATTGGGTAACAACTGCGCCAAATGTTTTGGAGTATGATGGTAGTTTTGTATTCACTGCACGATGGGTGAGATAATGGAGAGCCATAAATCTTTAGCTTCCACATCTTTGTTTGTGTGTTTATGTGTGAGAGTCCCAGCTTTAGGAGTAGCACAGTAGTTCTACAGGGTCACCTAAGTCAGGATGTAAAGGGGGGTGCTTTGAGCTGACACGAAAAGACATTAGACAAGTGTGTCAAAAGATTGTTACGTGGACAAAGATTTTAAACCTTGGTTGAACCAGTAAATTTGTTTAATGGGAAAATGTTGGTTTTTGAAAAGGGCAATATTTTTGGCTCATGTGGTAGAGCAATTACAATTAGGGTTAGAGTTAAGAAGTTAGGGTTAGTTAATATGTTTGGAGTTAAAGTCAGGAAAGTTAGGAATAGTACTTTTAAAGGCAAAGCATTTAAATTTCTCAATTAAATATTTACCTACTGTTTTACCAGCTCTTTAATGACCTGTGAAAGTCAGGATACCTGCTTAATGTTCCATCTGAAAGACGGGACAGATGGCAGATGTCCCCATCACAGTCCTGGGCATTGGGAATGATCTTTAGACCAGAGGGATGAGTGCCCCTACTGGCCTTCCAACACCACTTCTAGCATCATCGGTCTCCCAGACTGACTAGGTCCGACCCTGCTTGGCTTCTGAAGCAAACTAGCAGTGGGGTACTGGGTGCTACGCTACTGGCCTCTTGATATAGCCAAGTGAGATGTGTGCAAGCATAGACACACACACACACACACACACACACACACACACACACACACACACACACACACAAATCTGTAAAACATGAATGAATGCTGGAGGCCTCTGTTAATTGAGAGCACACCACTCTCAGTTCTCTGTCTCATCTCTTGCTCTGCCTTAAACTGTGTGGATGCCTGCCTGACTCTGATGAGCAGGAAGAGGGAGCAGAAGCAAGTGATGATGAGGCAGATCAAATAGAGCCCAGGAAAAGCGAAGTGGCGTACATCTGACGCAGGTATGAGGAACGGCCCCTATCTGTTACGCCAGACCATCAAATAAATCAGCCACTGTGGTGTTCTTTGCGAAGGACAGTTTCAACCTGAAATGACCTTCTTGGTTAAATAAAGGTTAAAAATAAATCCAGAAGGGTCGGTTGTAATCCATGAAGGTGAGCACTCTTCTGTTATCATCAGCCCTATTAGAGAGTTTACTTCTCGGCTCAGGGCCAAACTAATCCCAGGCCCCTCAGCCCTGACCGTGCGATTTGCTGCTCCCTCTGTCTACTTATCGCACAACCTCCTGTGTGTTTGCTGGTGTCTCATGCACATAAAGTTTCTGAGTGATTGGGTAAATGTCCTGCATTGGCTTTGATACAGCAATCGCATTTAACAGCTGTAGAATGAGTCTCACAATACAAATCCAACTGGTTTCAATCAGCTTTAAGGGGAAAGTCTTGAGTTTTTTTTACATTTAAGTGGTTGACATTCTTACATTCAGACAAACATTTGATACAATTAGTCTAAATGAGTTATGTCAACTTCCTTAAGCACCTTCTTTGTGTCTGCCTGCACTATGTTTCTGCTACATATTTGCAGTTCTCCCAGAGGTAGTGCAGGCAAAGCACACAAGTTAGTGCGTAAACATATGGTAAACAAATTTAGCTAGTGTTTAATGTAGATGTTTTTACAAACACTGACACAAGTAGCCGGATTGATGTAAATACTGTAGATAGCCAGGGTTAGAAGTGCCACTCCAAATTACCACTATACAGTGAACCCTCGCTATATCGCGGTTCACCTTTCACAGTCTCGCTGCTTCGCGAATTTGCTTCGTGCATTGTGTTCTGCATTCTGATTGGCTAAACAGTCTCTCCGCTTCTTCTCTACCTGTGTGTCAATAACGTTGCGGTTTATACATGTACGTAAAACAGCTTGCCAAATTTAAGTTTGCAAATTCTCTTGCAATTACAAGTTTCTCTAAAACCCATAATGTCGACAAAACGTTCTGCGTTTTTTTTCATAATCATTTTTCAGTTTCTCCCATTCTAATCCAATGACTCGGGTCGCGGTGGGGCTGTGCTGATCTCCGCAATTTGAATCCTTCAGTTCGTATTGATGATTAAAATTATTATTTTACAGTACAGTAGTTATTTGTAAAAAAAAGTTTATACAGTACTTTTATTTGTTAAACAAATGCTTGGGCCTGTAAAAAGGTTTTGTTCTTTGGTTTTATTGTATTATGGAGTATTTCATTGTATAATAATTAAAAAAAATAAAGGTTACTACTTCGCGGATATTTTGGAACGTAACCCCCGCGAAAAACGAGGGTTCACTGTATACAATTAATTTAACCCAAAAATAATGCATGGATAGTGGTAGGCAGCTATACCAAAACAAAATACTATCTCTCTATTAATTTTCAGGGGAGGATTTCAGATGAGAATATATAATTGATAGAACGAAAAGCATCATAAGCCGCTTTCCGACCGCAGGGATTTTTGCAGTTCCTAGAACATAACGTTCCTAAAACCCTTTTTTACTTTTTCCGATAGAAGAAATTGCGGGATTATTTAGTTCCTCGCACCGCCGTTCCTATAACCTTTTTAGCTCCTACTCCAGAGCAGGGTCTTTCCCTTTTCCCTTTTCCCCTTTCCTTTTTCCTAGGTCTACGTTGATTGGTCCAATTGGCCTGTCGCTTCGTTTGTCTGTTGCATATAATACTACATATTATGCTGGAGCCTTCGTCTTTTGTGTTTCTGTGTTAAGTAGCTACTCAATTTGTATGACTCCAGCCTAGTTTTTAAACGCCGTGGGACTATATTATCAACACAACATTATTATTTTTTTAATTGTATTGGATGTCGTTTTCAGCCTCGTAATCTGAATGAACAGCAAGCCGCTGAAGGAACCAGGAAAACAACCAGATCATCCGCATAGACATAAGATGATTTACACATTTATCTCCAATCATACACCCAGTGTTACAAACATTAAACTGTGAAATGTTGTTGTATGTGGCGCTATGCTTAAGTCTAGAGATGACACTATAAAAACCTGTTGCGGTGCCTGCGTCACTCTCTTACCCCTTCTACCAGTTCCTATGGCCACTTGACCAGTGCGAATGCAAATAGCAAAATCGGTTTTGGGGGAGAGTAGTTAGTAGAACTGTTTAGAAGTGGACTGTTCCTATAACTACGTTCCTGTAACTACTTGGTCGGAAAGCGGCTATAGTCGAAAGGTATTTATATGTATGTATATATATATATATGTATGTATATATATATATATATATATATATGTATGTATATATGT
>JACXGM010034453.1:0-11959 GCA_016801145.1 Umbra pygmaea | reverse complement strand
AAAAGGCGGAGAAAAGTGAAGACTTTAGTGATGAACAATGAATAATTGTTTTACATTCTGTACTAAATGATGGAAGTCACCCAGGAGTATTGAATAAAGATGGTTAAGTTTATTTCAGCTTTCAGTGTTTAATATCAGTGTTTTTATGGGAATGTGGATCTTTCAGATCAATTTGAGAAGCTCTTTTGATCATGTTTCACATTTTATTGTGTCATGTAGTGCGTGGGTGCTGGACTTGGTCTTGACTCGGTCTTAACCTCCCTCGGTCTTGGTCTCGGCTTGGTCTTGGCCCCTAAAAGTCTTGGTCTTGTCTTGGTCTCGATACACTTTGGTCTTGGTCTTGTCTTGGTCTCGGGTTAGGTGGTCCTGACTACAACACTGACTGTCAGTCTAACATCTGGTTAATACCCACAGTCGAATGGACAAGTTGAGAGGGTCAACCAAGAACTTATGAGGTTTCTCTCAAACTCCTGCCATGACCAACCGGGAGTATGGGAAGATGACCTACCTTGGGCGGAATACTCTCTGAGCCACTCATCAACTAATTTACCTCTGTTCCAGTGCGTCCTTGGCTACCAACCACCCCTGGCACAATGGCACCCCAGTCAAACTCAAGTCTACTGTCATGTCTGCTCCAGTGCCCTCTATCTGCCGATGTTCAGACTCCCCTGAGTTCTAGAACCCCTCTGCTCCCTGCTGCCCAAGACCTGTGGGCACGTAATGAGGCACACCTATCATAATTTCTCTAATCAGTTACCCTGCCTAATACTCTGTTTGTTAGTAATTCATTGTTGGTTATTCTCTCATGCCTGTCACATGTCTGTTTGAATTGTGTTGGTGGTAGACTAAAAGTTTGTTGTTTGTTTAGAAACTGTTTGGAGTATTCCACCAGTATCGAGTGTAAGAAAATATTCTGTTGTTTTAACTCAAGTTCCTGGAGTCTTCGTATGAGTTTTCTGCCATAAAGAAAGGATCATTTGAATCTGCACTTAAAAAACATGAGAACAGCATTGTTTCACAAGGATATGCACATACCCATAAGCAAGGGCGTAGGAACGAGTTTGATATTGGGGGGGACACAACATATATTTTTCACATATTTTTCATTGGGGGGGCATGTCCCCCCGTCCCCCCGTTTCTACACCCTTGCCCATAAGCATGTATTTGTGTTGCAGAAGCTACAAATGTGAAAGTATTATGAAAGAAGCCACATTCACTGGAATGATAGACATAGTCAGTCTTGCTTTATTGAACTAGTATTAATGTCATGAACAAACACAAGTTTAGCTTAACCAACAACTTCAGTCGTTGGATTTATTTTAATCACATTCTCTCTACAGAGGATGTAAGTATGTATGACTTTAAAAGAAATATGAATATGTTCTCACTGTACTGCAGGATGTAGAAAGATACCCTTTGGATGCATTGAGAAGGTATGGAGATACACTTTGACCCTCTCCAATGCATGCAGTCACATAACCTCATATATGCTTGGAGCTAAGCTACAGCCTTAAGGCATATTGAAAATACTCACCTTATTTCTACACTGAAAAATATATATATATAATATTCTCCCTCGGGTCACTTTGCCTGTAGCTAATGTTTTTTTTTCCTCATGGCTCTCATTCAGGTTAAGCTCTGAACCAATTTCACATAGGCCAGGAAATGTACTGGGAAGCTTGACAGAGTTGCTCAAATCCCTGTCTGCACGAGAGAGCCTGAGAGAGAGAGTGAGAGAATAAAAAAGAATGAGAGAGGGAGAGGGAGAGAGAGAGAGTGAGAGGGAGAGAGAGGGAAAGAGAGGGTGAGATAGGGAGAGAGAGGGAGAGAGAGGGAGAGTGAGAGGGAGAGAGAGAAGCACAACCTGCCAGTGGTACTTATTATCAATGTAAATATTGCAATATTAGAGTTGTGTTGTTGTTTATCTTTCTTATTAATAGTCTTACTTAATTTAATTTTAATTAAATATGTAATTTTGTTTTTACGTTGTGCCAATAAAGCAAAATGAATTGAATTGAATTGAGAGAGAAAGAGACAGAAAGAGAAATAGAAAAGAGACAGAGAGAGAGAGGAGTGCATTTCTGGAACACAATGATTGCATTAAGGGTGACCACGTTGCCACAGATTGTGCAGGACAGTCCTGCATTTTGTCCAATTGTCCTGAATCAATCCAACATATTGTTATACTTATTCGCCTAGTATTTGTTGTTACTTCGGCTTAAGGGCAGAAAAATATATTTATTTTAGTTTGTAATTTCTGAGATTTGATCTAGCAACACTTGGTGACAGGCCCAAATCAGCACTATGTATTTTTGTTATAAACTGCAAAAAATAGAGAAAATGTCTTTTAGGACTACTAAATGTTAGGAACTAGCATATTGGATCCAGGGGTTGAAAACCTAAAATCAAGTACAAAATAAAAAAAGCATTTCACAATATCTTTTTTGCAAGTAATCCATATTATTAAATTATCCCTATATTGTTCCTGTCTTAAAAAAAACAAAAAAACATGACAGATTTGGCCTGCCTGGACTATTAAATGGAAGGTTACATTTTTAAGTAACAGCTAAATAAAGAGTAATTTTGAATATAGAAATAATATATTTACTCATTATATACATCCTACAGGTAATCTTAATTTTGTGTTTCAAAAGGTCAAAGTAAACACTATCTGTCAAACCACAAAATGCTGTTTCATTACTGTTGTCATCATTATTAGAAACTGGTTGATCAAACATGCCCACCACACAGATTCTGGCGACATGCTAAATTTTCATTAATAGGTTAGGATTGTTTTTTAAGCCCATAATGGCTAAAGCAATACGGTGCTGTCATCGAGAGTGATTTACAGTAAATATAGGTATGTCCCCTGGAGCAACTTCCATTAATCATGATCAACCTGTTGGAGACTCCTGCTGTAAATCCTACCCGTTCTCATAGCAATAGGTGGGTAACCATATATAATGGAAATTTCAGTGCATTACGTAAAATAATGCACTGACGTGGCCATTAAAATGTGAACTTCGTATGCATTGAATTGCCGTTCTACTGGAACATTTCCAAAAATAGACCAAACGTTTACAATGTAAAGTACGTTTGGAACCTTTAGTTCAGGCCTAACATGCTAGGCGATTGAGGTTAATGTTAGGGGAAGGTGAGGTTAAGGTTAGGGTTAGGTTAAGGTAAACTGACATTTTGTAAACGTCCGAGGCTTTACGTTTCCATGGGTTCTGGAAATGTACATGTTTCCGAATTTCTTGTTTTGCCTGGTAAATCATACATCCAGAAATGGGGTCACATATCTCCAAATGTTGTTGAGATCCGATATTCGGTTTTGCGAGATGACAAAAGTCGTGTCATCAACCATCATCATGTTTGTTGGATTGTTGTCAAACATGTTTTCAGGCTATTCTTACCAATTTGACAGAATCATTCAAATTCCTAAAGACCATCGTCTACTACAATTTTAGGTGGGAGAGTAACACCACAGTAATCCCCTAGAAGACAAACCAACAAGGGTAATAAAGTCAACCCTGATGCTGTCATTTGCATCCATCCTCACCCCCATTTGGGTGTGCGTCTGCCCTTACCCGCCATCAACTGGGACACATTGCACAGTCTACAGAAAGGATTATGTTACTGTCCACACAAAGGTTCACTGGCCTCCTCCTGCCCTCCATCTAGGTCCAAATTAGCGTGCAGGCAAGTTCATTACCAACCCATGTTGTGGTTCACAGCGACTGGCCATCTGTCCCTTAGAGACTAATTAGACTACTATCCCACATCAAGAGACCTCCAATCTGTAAAACTAAATACAGTATGTAGCTTTTTTGACTGCACTATAACTCGGCTTTCCCTGCATGTGTACTGTAATATAAAAGTGTATATAAACTGTAAATCCCTGTACATCATTATACCCGATTATGTTTTGCACTTAGAAACAATTACATATACTTGTGTGTTCACGTGGTATATATTATGTATTCTGTTGCTATACTGTATGTTGTCGACATTTAACAGCACTAATAGAAGCTCTCAAGTTCTGTTTGTTTTCGGAAGTGAACAAGTTAAGCAAACCAGACAGATTCCCCAATATTTGTTTTTTTTTGTGATAAACGGCCAAAGTCAACACTCTTTAGAGAGTGTCCACAAACGTATTGTAGCTATCAAGTCTAACAATTTTAGCTGTCATGACTGGAATGCATGAGGGCTGTTCTACAAATATGTAACGGTGAAGGCTATAAATATTTTGGAAGCTTTCAAAAAGACAAACAGTTCTCTTCTCCCTTGCAACTTTGCCAGATATAGTACAATATTTAAGCAATGAGTCAAAAGGGGGTGGGGTATACCGTATGGCCAATATAGCACTGTTAAAACTGTGTTCAGGAACAAAGCATTGTGGGATGCCTAAACACAGTGCTTAGAGTGGTTACAATGGCAGTGTATGATGCCATCTTGCTTTTATAAACCATTTTCCAATTTATTTAGAGCAGTAAATCGTGATGTGACTAGGGATGCAGTATCGGTATCGGGCCCGATACCAAGCTCATGTACTTGTACTTGTACTCGTAAAAATCCCCCGATACCAAAGACTGATACCTCAGGTGACGTAACTGACAGAGTTTCTTGTGCACAGAGACAGTGGCGGCAGCAGCAGACACAATGTCAGCCTCAATGGTGTGGACATACATACTTTAAAATTAATGACGACAACCCACACATTGAGAACTTCATGTTTTGTTCTGCATTAATATCATTACGAGGTGCAAAATCCAGTTCATATAATACAAGTAACCTGATAAAAAATCTGAAATTAAAACATGAAAATGAGCTTGTCAAATTTGCATAGGGTATCGGTATCGGTGATTACCAGAAAAAATATATCAGTACTCGTACTCGGTCCTTAAAAAATGGTATCGGTGCATCCCTAGATATGACATCATAACAGTGTTATACATTCTCATATACCATGGCTTTCAGAGAATCAGCATTTAGTATTTAAATCATCCAGTCTATTATTAAGCATTAAGGCAAGAGGTGTGATATATGGCCGATATACCATCCTGTAGGCAACAGCTGTTATCACAGAGTGTCAGCGCTTAGCCTGTAGTGCACATGGAAAAATATATTTTGTATACATATGGCTATAATTAATATTATAATTTTTTGGTTGTATTCAATTTTTGTTGGCGGTAACAATGATATGAGGGGAATGGTTTGGAAAATTATGTATTTCTTAAGGGGAAGGTTCATGTAAAATAGTTCTAATGTTCATTAGGGGGTTGCATATCATTTTGTAACATCAAGTTTACACTCTCTTAAAGCTCTAACAACCTATCCCTTTTCCTGGCATCTGACTATTTTAAATGTTGTCATACTAACTGCAGGTTATTTTGTAGAACACAAGTTAGTGTTCAGGTTCATGATTGTCATTAATCTCTGCTTGTAATTGGATGGAGCACCTGACAGCGATGTAATAAATTCAATGTTTTAAAAGTAGCAAAACAGCCCTAACAGCCTTACGTTTTTTTCACTAGTGCCCATAAACCAATGACTACAACAAAGGGTATGAGCCAAAAGAACTCTTTGCTTGTACTGAGGCAATTGCCAAGAGCTTTTAAAGAAATGTATAATAAAAAGCTTTGAGGCTGGTTGAATAGAATTGGGCAGAGAGAAGAGAGGCAATACATTTACAGTTGTTTAATGCTACCCATTTAGGAACAGAATGTCACTACAGCTTACAGAGAGATATAGATGTGGGGGGACAATGGAGCGTCAGAGCTGTAGAACCGCATGCCTTCCCAGCCCACAACAGCTAAGCAAGTATCCTACGTTAGAACAGAGCCCCCAGTGGACAGTAGGAAAATGCCTGGTAAATACATTTTGATGGAGCTTCTCTCTTTACATCATGCAAAAACATTTTGTAATTCATTAGATTTGGGGATGACATAAATAAGAATAATCTGTGAGCAGAAATAGGAAGGCATTATATTACTAACACCAAATGCAATTGAATTCACAGCGATATTTTTTTTCAATTTCACATACGAATCTCAAATGTCAGTTACAGCTACCACATACAAAGGCTAACAGCCAATAGACAGCTAAACCCGGCTGGCCCCAATTGTACAGCGGAGTTGCGCTGAATGAAAAGGCAATGCAGATGAGCAATCCCAGTGTTGTGACAAGGATGTCAAACACTGCAGCCATTAATAAACCACGCACTCTCTTTTCAAAGGAGATTATCTTGTTTTTCTCATTGATTGTGAGGACATGTGTAGTGACAGACAAGGATGAACACATCTCCCAGGGAGAGACGAGACGAGAGGATGGATTGGGAGCTCCAGGGTGTTGGCATGAGGGGTTAGGGTGGCAGATTGTGTATGGAAAATGCCAGGGACGCATCCCAAATGGCGCCCTGTATATAATGCATAGCACAGCCCATAGCGCTGTAGGGAATTAGTGCACTGTAAAGGAAACACAATGTTATTTGGGCCACGGGCCAGTCTGGTGTGAGCAGTATGTGGGCTTTCTGCTTCAACCACTGACAGGGCATTGGCAATAAAGTGTGAACATTTACACGGCAAAATGCTTAAACGACAATGATATCCTCGAAATCCCTAACTGAAGGCGTCATCACATCAAAGTCATGTGACCAGACCGACCCACCTCAATAGGTTGGATAAATGGCCACCTGTACTGTAGGTCCTCAGTGGAGATTAATTAGAATTTCTCTTTTGTTTTTTATATTCTTTGAATTAATAGGGGGGAAATAGATTCATAATCCCCAGAATGACTAGTGGCATCATGTGGTATTTGTTTTTGTGCTATTTAACCATTCAATTCTGCCGTAGAGAATTTCTATATAATCACTTCAAAAAAGGTTTGTGTTTCATGTAGGCTTACACTGACTCAGCATATTGATAAGTGGTTGAATACCCCCCCCCCCCCAATTTATGCAAATATGTTGACAAACGTCATTTTGTCCCACCGAGACTTACACGATTAGCAAAACACAGAGGCGGGGTAAGCCTAACACAAAAAACAGACCTTATTTGAAGTGAATTTAGAAATACTCTATGGCAGAAATGAATGGTGAAATAGCTCAAAAACCAATATCACGCTTTGCCGCTAGGGATTCTGGGGATTATGATGTGTCCACTATTTGTCCCTATATGATGCTTTTTCAAAATGTGCAATTATGTGTTTTCCTCATTGTAGTTCCAGAAGAGGCTTATTATAAACCGAGTGCTAATCCTGAATCCTGAACGGCTGCTAACCGTGGTGAGACCGTATATTACTGGTATGACATGACATACCTTTGTTTTATTCATATATGTTACTGTATGTTTATTGTTTTATTTTTCTCACCTGTAAGAGACCCTGGACTGAGCTTGATTTCCCAGTTTAAATAACGGTTAAATAAGAAAAACAAACCATTTTATTGGTCTAATTGTGTTGGTAACAGGTTTATAATAGCAGTAAGGTACCTCTGGGGACTGTGGTATATTGCAAACAGTCCTGCGCTGTATCCAGGCTCTCACTTTGTGTTGTATCCTTGGTATATTTGCCATATACCACACACCCTCATGCTATATCGTAATCTCTTTTGATTCTCCAGCAACGATACAAGGGTCAAAGGTCCGCTTGGAAGACAATATCAGAATGCCTACATTTCACTCTCAGCACACACAGAATTACTCATTATCTACAAACACCCAAGTGTGTAAGCAGGGGTAGGTGATCCAGCCAGTTAGTTTCTGTTGGCCAAGAACGATGAAGGGCCGAAGGGCAGCAGAACTGTTATCGACAACCCTATGAGGGTGCTTTCATGTAGGTTCTCACACATTTAGCTATAATATGAAATGTATGGATTGATATATGTAATCTTAAGCTTTTCTGTACTATGTCAAATAATTCTAATAACATATAATTATTTTATTATTCCCCTGGCAGAATAGTCCTTTGTCTAGAATAGAACACAGGTGTCCAATATTAATTGCTGCTCCAGCTTGAATAAATAAGGCTCCTGTCCCTTGTGGCTTTGGTGACCTGGAAGGCATAAAAGGAGCTCATTGTATTCACAGCGAAACATTTTCCAATAACTTTACAATTGAAACTATGGTCCTGTGAATACTAGATATGCCATGTATATTAACAATGGGAAAGTGATTCATTGTAATTCTGATGTCATTTTGAATATAGAACTCTTTGTACAAGTTTTAATTTCCTTAGAGTATACAATTGGATTGCACTAGTAATTTGTGAATAAACATATTGGAAGTACGCCTAACTTTTTATGCAGAAACTGCCTGCTTATCCTTTGACACGCAACGACTCCAGTTGAATTTCCACCACCGAACCAGCATGTACAGTGGCCAAAAGGCCTTTCTATTTTCATAGGGGAGAAGGATGTTTATGAGGCAGGGGAATAATGGAGAAGCTGGAGACACTTCTATCTGGGACAGGGCATCCATTTACACTGAGCAAATTCTGCTTTCATGTAATGAATCTGTGGGGAGGAATCAAGTTAATGAGGCTAGCACGTGACCATAAGGGCTGGGGGGCACTGCAGAAGAGCTGGGGCTCCACAGAGCACTAAGAGGGATGTGTATTGGCTACGAGGCTCGTTAATAACAAAACGGTAACAAATAATGTGCTATCAAGGGAGTCCTGGGGCACGGCCACGTCAAACCTGGCCCGACGAACACTTAACAGCACCCCTGATGAAGAAGTAGTGGAAACGGACGCTTCTCTGGCAGTTAAACCGTGCTTTACACAACTTTACAACATCGGGTGCACAGTTCAGTTGAACTATTTGTGTCACATCATTTAGACTTGGTAGTAAATGACATTGGCTTGGTTCCATGTGGCACCCTATTCAGTGTTTAGTGCAACACTTTATAAAGGAGTACTTTTTGTTAATTAGTTTGATGTTAGATTGCTCCTCACCCAGAGTAACGCATGGACCAGGAGATACTGAAAACAATGTTTCTTCACACAGCAATTACAAACTTCAGCTAACTTTAGCCTAACTTTAGCCACCGCTCGCTAAACGTTTGTGGAATAGATGAAGCAGCATGTCAAATAAAATTCCATATTTGGTTGATTTACACACGCTCATATTTCCAATCACTTCATTATGTATGTTTGCAAAGTAAGCACAAAAAGGTTATAACGGGTAAAATACCCATGGATTACATTTTCCTCGTTGTCCATAGATTAATTTTGGGATAATTAAAAGTGTAAATTATAAACCTAGACATCTATCGACGTGTCAAAGTAGAAATGCAACATGAGCCGTTTATGTGTTTAAGTCCTTCTATGTTGAAGCTAGTGAAGTTAGAGTTTTTTGCAATTCCAGACTAAATATTTGTAAAACCACAGACACCTGAGCTACAAAAAAAAATGTTACAGACAATAGGAAGCCTAGGCTGCAAGTTACAATTGTTATGTTTTTCCAATTACTTTCACCTGCTTTCTGAGATCAAACTACATCACAGTAATGTCCTTACAGCAGTTACCTCTAACTTATAAGTGTTACAAAGGCATTGTTAAACGGTTGGAGAGCCCATGTATTTTCCATTAAACTGATAAACACATGAAAAAGAAAACAATAATAAGAGTCTAGAGCAGTCCTTGACTATCTAGACAATCACATTGACTGCCCTGTATGCAAACATATATAGTTTCACCTTAATCAGTAAAAGTTTTTATGAAAAGTTAAGGCGAGTGCACTATTAATAAGAAGGGTTTTTGACAAACATAGAAGTTTTAGTTTCAACACTGTGTGACCTCACCAGGGCCCCATTGGTGTTTAAAGGTGTAAAGAATGTGAAGGCTTATCGTTGTCAGGCCTAGTTCTGTTTCATTAGTACAGAATAAATATGTGTATCTCTTTACTACTTTAATTTTTGCTACTTTCCTCTATATTTTTGTTCAATTTAGATTATATTTGTGAAGATGGAAATCCATTACAACAAATCAACTTGTGTGGCTATGTGTATGTCCTGTATCTATAACTTATACTTCAGAATTGCTTTTCTATAAGAAATACAGGTAAACAATATCACTGGGGGACATTTTTTAGAAGTGTCTAAACTGTGGGCACAGGGAACAGTTAAAAGCAGCTTGCATTGCTAATGTAGTAACCACAGGTCAGACATCAAAACCAACCACACAATCTGAAGTATTGAAATGCTGACAGCTCTGGCACTGAGAAAAGAAGAAGACGGGGATTCGTTTAACCCAGCGCTGTGGCCCTAACTGTTTGTTGGGTGATGTGTCCAGTCGATCATTATCATTGATGAGTACTATGGCTTCTTGTCTTTAAACTCTGCCTGATCCTGAGTCATTTGTAAACACCATCTGCAGTCTATGTCTGAGACTCAGCCTCCAAGCACTATTCAAAACAGTGTTTTCCTGTAGACTAGGGCCAGTAGTGATCTGGTCAAAAACAGCAGACCCTATTGAGAATAGTGTGTCATTTGGGACGCGAGGCACTTCTGAGCTGTAACGTAACCTCGTCTGCGTTGCAAGTTGGAAAGCCTTTGGGTTGGGAGGGCTGAACGAGATGAAGCAGCCGTTGGGTCAGCCCGGCAGCATCACAGACCTCCCGCCGTGCTACAGGCTGCTGCGGAACCAGCTGGGCTTTGTTGTGCTCCACTCACCCCTTTGCATTCATTGAAGGGATGAAAGCTATTCAAATAATCATCCATGTAAGTTCTGTTGGCTTTGCTTGGAGCGTTTTAGCGAGTGTTGTTTGAATCAAAGGGGTCGGGAAATCAGCCTGACCTGGTTAGTAGTTCGATGTTAGTCAGAAGTGAAGACAAAGTTATTTCCTGTTAATATCAAAACAAGAACAAGGGTTGAGCTCTGTGCCAGTTATCTACATCTAATGAAGTAGTTGAATGATTAGTCTGTGCACACCATCATACAGTAATAATCATCAATAAATAAAACTCTTCCAAGTACATATAGCATGCAGCCTGGGTGTTAATGTTGACAGAAGAGATGACAGTGATATATATTCCCATCAGGCTTTGTTGCAATGCTACTGTAAAGTCACAACAGAGACCGGCAAATGCCTGATACAGGATTTCACAGGAATTTCTAGAGCCTTCCACAATCATATCTCTCTCTTGTCAAAGGCCATAAGCAAACAGCCAAAAGGCTTACATCAATAGTATTGAGTGACTGGCAGGCTGTGATGGCTTCTTTTTGGTATTGAAACGATCTGTTGAAAAGGGTTGAAGGGATATTTCTTTGTGAATATTGCGGAAAAAGTCATTCCCTAAATCTTCTCTTCCACCTTCTCTTGATTCATAATTAAAGCTATGGAAACGGTTCCCACAGTTGTCGAGACAAAGGACTGTCATTCCAACCCCTGATTTTGTCCATAATACTCAACAAAATATGATTCTTCATCTACATTTTAGTCATTCAGTGGACACTCTTTTCCAGAGTGACTTACAGTAAAATCCCCTGGAGCAAACTAGAATAAAAGTGCCTTATTCAAGGACAGTTGGCATATTTGGGGAATTGAACTGGCAACCTTCTGACTACAAGTCTGACTCCCTAACCACTGAGCAATCTGACCCCTCCCATCTTGGATAATAGCTGCTTTCCTGCCAGTATATGATAACATAATACATTCTCAAACAATTAAACACGTTGTTTTCAAAAACAAAATCATACAATCTGTTGCCAGATTTCTTTCTGTTTTGAACTATTCTCTCCTTTCAACTTACAGTCGGGATGTGTTGTGGGGCAGGAGCAGTGAGTTAATAATTTATTTATTTGACACTATATAATCAATAACATATACAGTAGTATACTGGGTTACACTTTATTTGGAGAGTCTGACATTCCATCTGTATGTGCTCTACAGATAGTTTGTTGATGATATGACTATCAACAAACTATCAACAAACCATCTGTTGATAAGCAACTAATTGTG
>JACXGM010034452.1:0-11974 GCA_016801145.1 Umbra pygmaea | reverse complement strand
AGAGGAGGAAGTGAGGCAGAACACCAGCCCTGGAGGAAAAGAGGAGGAAGTGAGGCAGAACACCCGCCCTGGTAACTTGGGAGGAAAGAGTAGGAATCGAGAAGGCCTTCAGTACTTCCTGACAGTGCTGACCACTGCTGTGTAATAGTTTGTGTAACGGGTGGGGTGCTCTGAGTGCAGGAATGACGGAGAGGGAGGGACAATGAAGACCAGTGTAGGAGACATAAGAGGTAGGTTAGGTTAGAGGAGCTGCATAAAGGAGAGCGGGTGAGAGTATGAAAGCTACCTGGGGGTTTTGGAATAAAGGGCGTTGTTGATTTGCGCTCTGTGTTACAGAATGGAAGGAACAACCAGATGACTGTAGTTGGACTAAGTGACTAAGACGTGATGATAACCCGTAGAGGAAAGGAGGGGCCACATGAAAAGACCTCTTTGTATGGCAACACAGGCCGTCACTGTACACTGTACACTACCCTGTGTATAATACCCTGTGTACACTAACCTGTGTACACTACCCTGTGTACACTAGACCCTAACCCTGCCTTCTCTTTACCATGTACACTACCCTCTGTACACTAGACCCTAGCCCTGCCTTCTCTTTACCATGTATGTACACTACCTTCTGTACACTAGACCCTAGCCCTGCCTTCTCTTTACCATGTACACTACCCTCTGTACACTAGACCCTAGCCCTGCCTTCTCTTTACCATGTACACTACCCTCTGTACACTAGACCCTAGCCCTGCCCTCTCTTTACCATGTACACTACCCTCTACACTAGTCTCCTGGTGTTTGCATACAGTGGGTAAACACATGGCTGTGGTAGTAGGGATAGTCCTAAATATTAGCAATCTCCACAGCTCTCTCCTCGTTAGCTAACAGCACAATGACGGGACACATTTAGCCAGCCTGCCTGCTGCAATAGAGCGAGCCATACATCCAGCTGCATAATCTTAGCTGTATAAGCTAGGTTAAATCAGCCATATTTTGAGGGGAAAATAGCCTGGATGGGTTTCCGCTTGAATACATGATGTGTAGCTGTAGTTTTGGAATATGCCTCTGTTGATTTCCACTATCTGTTCAGAAAATCAGCCCTATGATTGAAGCCTTAGTTATGGCAGTCTGTCTGAAAGAAATCTTAATCTGTGAATAAATTCTACAGTAGTACCTATTAACTAGGTAGCTGTATGGTGCATTAGCTACAGTAGTATCTCAATATAATGGCTAGCTAGGTCTCAGTAGATTAAACAGTAGCTAGCTAGCTCTTAGTGTGAAATGCCTGAGGAGCATGTCTGTAGTCTCTGGTTTACAGCTCTGGCATTTTTCATACGGCCCTGTCATATTGTTTCAGACTTTATTATGGGATGACCCAGGATGTCTAAGTGTGCTGACAGGGAGTGCACGCATATTCTACCATGTGGGAGAGTGAACGTTATTGTACGGCAGACTTATAGTGTGTCCACTTATAGGCTAGCCTTCAGGTTGTGATTATCTTATATTGAATTTGCATTTATCATAGAGGTGTGTTAAGTAAACTTCCAGTTTAAATCTTCAACATGCTGTGGATTGCATAAATTCTCATCGCTCAAGGACATTTTCTTGCAATGAAACTGATTCAATTTGTATTCTCTAAGATGTGTGGGGCTAATGGGTATTTGTATTTTGGAGTTTCTCTCAAACATGTCTTGGAGGCTGATCTGCATGAAGCCAGAAATTAATGTGATTGGTTGACTTAACAGAAATGGAGGAGCCTTCATTTGAAACAGGCTGAATGCTCTAGTAGACATTGGACCAAATGAATGCCTTTCCAAACCCAAACTGTTTTAGGATGACGTTTAAATTACCGTATATGGACATGTGCCACAAACCTCTCCTATTCTGTTGTGCAAATATTTGTGGGATATATTATCCCAAAAAACATGCACTGTTGGATATTATGAAAATCCACCTCAAAGAGTAGACCATTTAGGCACTGCATAGAGTTTCCAATGCCATACGGTTTGATACATACTAATCTGAATCTGATATACCATATAGTATGGAATGTGTGAATTGAGACTGGGCCCTGGATTACAAACATGCACACTCACTTTCCCTGACCCTACCGCCAAACCCTTTTCGACAAGTTGAGATCACTTTCTGAGAACAGTGTGTTATTTGAGGTGCTTGGCAAATTCATTGGTGTGATAACGTGACCAGAGTGTACCTTAAACCCTTAATCCTCAAATAGCCTGTGTTGTTTGTCAGGATGTTTGCATAGTTATGAGGACACATCTGACCCATTTTTCACCCGTCCGAGCATTACTCAATCCTCTTTCTCTTAGTCTGTCTGATTGTTCAACTCAAATTGAAGGCTGCGCGGTTACTGCTGTTCTAGAGCCCACTAATGTGACGCCTGTTGAAAGGCGCCGTTATCTTGTGAAAAAGTGAGTTGAGTCTCAGCATCCGATCTGCCCGCATCGACTAAAAGTGGAGGCTTCATCATAATCTTCATAAACATGATGTTGGTACTTTGTATTATTCTGCCATTCCACAGGTTATTTCTAGATTCACTTCAAATACGGTCTGTGGTTCTTTTAAGCCTTGGTGGTTTGATAATTGTGTATGTTTTGTCAGGACACGGTGACATTTGTCAACATATTCCCATCAATTCACTCTGTTTTTTGGGGGGGGGGGCTGAGATGTGGAATATAGGCAAAACTCTTAATGAAAGTCAGCTTGCCCTACAGATATACAGTTACCGAAAAGCCAACGTGAAACACAGACCTTAATCGACATGAATATATAAGTTCTCTATGGCAGAAATGAATGGTGGAATATCGCAAAGAATCAGTGTATCACATGATACAACTATGCATCGTTTCTTCATGTTTGGTGCTGCTGTAAAAGCCGGCATGTTCTGGTCGGTGTTCCCTTGGCTTGGTAGGGTCACAGTGTGGTTCTGGACAGGATATGTAAATGGACTGAAGCATGATGATGTCTGGACAGTGTGTGGGTTCTATAGTGTGAATTTTTGAGTCAACACAGTATGCACTGGTGATGTGTAATAAATCGATTAGTCAATGAATCAGTCAGTCAATCAGTTTACAACAGGGGTCTCCAACCCTGGAGGTATCACCCTCTATAGGCAGGGTCGGACTGGGACTGAAAAACGGCAGAGGACTTTAAAATGCAGACCGGCCCACGACCCGTCTACAGTTCCCAAATACAAATGAACACACCCTGCACTCAGAGGTGTAGCGTAAGGACAGGCAAGGCAGGTGACCCTAGTGGGCCCCCGAGGAGAGACCAAATCAAAACCACACCATTTACAGCGACACCCAAACTCTAGAATCACCTCTGCATGCACTATATGATACTAAACTGCGATGCAGTGACATCATTGGCTGTTAACAAAATTAGAAATAATAATACAGTATTAAAAGGTGCTTTATAATTTGAAACACTGTAAAATCTGTATTTCTTTATATAAAAAATCCTGGGGGGGGTCCGCATGGCATATTGTCAGTGGTTGTCATGATAGTCAGTGGTTCGAGCCTGACTATGGGTTCTCTGACTTTCCCCGGACCTCCTGCTTGATGCAGTGCATATTGGCATAGCGCTGCCCATGATTTGGGTTTTATAAGTCGGATTATCTATCCGGCCAAGTCCCTCCAGTGACTCCTTGTGGTGCAGATCATGCCCCTGTAAATTCAATTGTGGAAGTACAGTATAGTTGGTGAGTGTAATCATCCCGTGCATGATCTGACTAAAGGCTTCCGTGTTGGGATGAGCAGTGTGAAAAAAATCGGCGGCTGGGCGACATGTTTGGATGAACCATGTGCGCACCCTTCACCATCCCACAGATCTGTTCAAGGAGTTGCGGAGCTGCCGAGGCAGGATCAGTAGGAGTTGGGAGGGGAGGAAGATGGGGGGATAAAGTATACATAAAAAGAAAATCCCAAAAATCGATGTAGAGCTCTGGAAAAAAATAAGAGACTACTGCAAATTTGTTTTAAATCAACCCTATTGAAAACTTCTGGAATCTGATCAAGAAGAAGATGGATGGTCACAAGCCATCAAACAAAGCTGAACTGCTTGAATTCTTGCACCAGGAGTAGCATAAAGTCACCCAACATCAATGTGGAAGACTGTAGGAGAGCATGCCAAGACACATGAAAGACTATTATTATTATTATTATACAATTATTATTATTCCAGAAATATACCCGAAATTGATTCCTGAACTCTTCCTAGGTTAACAACAGATTTATTTTATGTTATTTAATGTTAAATATGAACTTAAGGTCTGACAACACTGCATTTGTTTTGCTATTTTCACCAGTTGAATGGCAGTATGAATGACAGTATTTTAAGAAATGTTGTCAGTGGTTTCCCCACACTATGCAGTGGTTTGTTACACACAAAAGATAATCTTAAAATTTTCTCTGTCCTCTTTCTGTTTCCTCACTTCTCAGTTTCTGCATCTGCTTTTCGATTTAGCAAAATAACAATAATCAGTTAGCTTCTGTATAATCAAAATCAATTGAAATGATGACCTGGTCCCTACCACCACAGTTACAGCAGCCTCCATCTCTTTCTCTTCTCATTCCCAGCGTCACCTGTGGCTGCTTTCAGACCGGAAAAATAAAGACATATTACATTGTTTCTTTTTTACATGCCACCCTTTTGTCCATGTTCTTTCATCTCCATTTCTATGAAGAAAAAACAATAATGTAGAAAGAGCTCAATGCGCCACGGTTCCACGTGACTTGACTGTAAAACAACTGCACTGTTTCACTCTGACTCACTCAGCTCCAACTCCAATGAATTCACAGAACCCGGAAGATGAGGACATGTTGACCAATCACGGTCGGTGAAATTGACAATACTCTTCTGATGCCAGCACGCGCACAAGCACGCAAACTAGCGAGATACTTGGGGTGAATCTAGTGGGGCTATGCAAATTTCCAGGAAGTACGGACATTATTATATCTTGTCTATGTAGTACGTGTGGAGGACAAGCAAAGTTTTTTGCATGGTGCCGAGGCCAAAGTTGCCATTACTTAGACCGGAGGTTCGAGAAATCCCAGATTTTCCCGATGGCCAATCCGACCCTGCCTGTAGGTTTTCAGTCCAACCGCAAAAAATGTATCTTATCAATCAGTTAATTATTTGAAGTGAAAACAATCAGGACAGTAGCTCTCAAGGACCAGGGTTGGAGATGCCTGCTTTACCAGGTTCATCTTCGTTATGCAGAGAGAAATGTGGTTGACCAGCCTCCGATGGTTCATCGTCTTTTTAAAATAGCTCGCTCTTCATTGTAGCAAAGACCACAGCCACTAAAAATAGTGTTCAACAACTATGTCTGACGTTTTCTCTTTCTCTCCCCCCTAGTGATCCTGTTCTGTATGGCAGCGCTCATCTTCCCCATCGGTTTCTACATCAACGAGGTGGGGGGCCAGCCCTACAAGCTGCCTAACAACACGGTGGTGGGCTCCTCCTACGTGCTCTTTGTCCTCTCGATCTTCTTCACCATAGTGGGACTGCTGTTCGCAGGCAAGGTGTGCCTGCCGGGCTGAATGCCCCTAGCGTTCAGCCCCCTAGACCGTAGGCTGGGGCTGAGGAACAACATACAAAGGAGATAAATAAAATACACGAGAGGGGGGAAAACAAGCTGGACGACAGAGAAAGCAAAACACTGGCTACGAATCAGGGATGGGATGTCTCCGAAGGACGAGGTGTGATGATTTGCCGCGGGGGATGGTTAACGACGCGGAATCACAGACACTCAGACAGACATGGATGGACGTTGATTATGCAGAATTTACTTTGGGTGGCCGACAGGGCAGTGTTACCCTCCCTCGCAGCCTTAGATTATTTAAAAATGTTCTTCTGACGCTGTTGTTGTCGTTGCACTTTAGAGAGCAACGCGGGGACAGATGTCCCCCTGGGGGGGAGGTGTTCCGAGGGGGGTTTGACGATGAGATAGAAGGACAGATGTCCGTAACCCCATGTCAAGTCTTCTGGAGGCTCACAGCTTCACGCTTCCTGCCAACCCTAACCCTCCTCCAGCTACCGGCTTCTTCTGCTATTTCACATGTTTGTTTTTATTCCTTTTGGGGAAAGGGTGTTGTTTCTCCATTTCCCCCCCACAGAGGTGGTTCAAGGTGAACATTTGGAGCAGTTAAAAGGGTTTGGATGGGTATGGGGTTAGGCTGCCTGGGATGAGGTTCTCCTTAGCCAGATATTCGGTATGAACCAGGGTGCCAAGGGGTTGGTTACGGTAACATCCTGGCTGGCCAGGCACGAACAGGGCCATTTGGAAGTGGACTGGTGCCTTAGCTTTTCCATCTTCACCCTAATATTAATCCCCACACCCGATGGAGTCCAGAGAAATATGGCAGATGCGGTGTCCCAAGCAAGAGAAGATTTACTGGGATGGAAGTGTAGCGGAGGACCCCTGGGTCACCATGGTTCCATAACTGGCCAGGAACAACACAGTCAGTCAGTCACACACCCACCAGCTGCTTCCACGCCGGAGGAAAAAGGGAAAGAAGACTCGCAGAGCATCTGGATTATTATTGATTACTGTTATTATTGATCTAGTAGTGATATTTGTTTTGTTTATGCTTGGAAACCTAGATAACGGCTCCAGGGACTGCAGGTCAGGTCCTTGTGTGGTGCCTCAGTACTGTACTGTGCCCGACACCTGTGCACACGCTACTAACAGATGCACAAAACACTTATTCACCAACACATATTCACACATGCACACACATTTTGGGTTTTATCAACAAGTCCTAGAGATGTCTTTTTTGTTTACTTCAATTCTGCTTTACTTTATGTTGGTGTGTATAACATGGATTGATTTTTGATTGTGCCATGATTTGTTTTTATTTTTCTAATCACAAGGCAGAATTTCTGTTTTAGGAAGCACTGTGCATTTAATGAAATTAGCCTAAAGCAGAACAAGAAGCACCACAAATGTAAAAAAAACAAAAAAGAACTTCTTACCTCATTGTTTTCTTATTCAAACTACTAACGTTAAAATTATTATGTTTTCTAAACCATGGTGATACTTGCCCTATAAATTGTCTTGCCTTGATCAAACATCTAGGCATAAAGCTTACGATCAATGCAAATTATTTATCTTTCACTGAATAAAAAGAGAGAAATGTTTTGAGTCTGACATAATCACTCCATTTTATTCAAGGTTTGTTTTTCACAGAGATGTTAGCCAGTGGGCTCAAATCTATCGCTCAATGGCAGCGTCAATGAGATACAAGTTCCTTGATTTGTCATTTATTTGCTATTGTCTTTGATTGGCCAGGCATTTGGCTAGGGAGTAGCCAAGAACACTAATAAAAACACTAAAGCAATTTTTTACCCAAAGACCAAGGCGATTCGGCCCGACGTGGGCAACGTAACAATCCGTAGAGTCGCACCGACGACTTCGTTTTGTTGGTGTGTTCCGCCCTTAAGTTGTCCTTGAAGAAGGAAAACACAAGATTATGTTCAGTGGGACTTTTATCTTAAACAGTGTGATTACTACCTGAACCTACCTGTCTTCACTGTATAATAACACGTGAGAAACAAATTTATTTTCTATTGAAGTGTGCCCACTTCAGCACTACGCAGCAGACCGTCTCTATAGCACTTCAGCCGTTCCAACGGAGCCTTTATTGCTAGACACTAATTCAAGCTCCATTAGCAGTTTCACTAGTTAGTTACGATAAATTAGATAGTAGTATGAACTGGTCATTTATGTATTGTTTTAATGGCTAGTTATTTAAACGTGTAAATTAAGTTGGTTCAATGAATAATATTGCTTTGTTTCTTGTTGAATTCTCTGTAGAAGTAAATCTCACACTTTGAATCAGTTCACTTCAGGTTTCTGGTTCGATTCCCCACTTTGCCAAATGTGATTTTGTCCTGAAATGTAAATGTGTCCTCATGCTATATGTTGGGCTACAGTATATCCGACCTGCTTTGAAAGGCACAAAAAGGAATTCCAAAGCCTGACCTCAAAACTTTCCGACATTCCTCATTGGTTGTGTATTGTCTCCATGTTCCTTCTCTGTCGCCTTTGCCAAATTATGATTCAACGCGTATCATTATTAAACATTTTTTGGCCACTGCTGGCAGGGTCTATATTACAGAGTGTACATCAAGCAACAAATTTAGTTTTTCCCCTTCAGTCTACAAATGCAAATGGTTTCCCCACATGATAAAATTGAGAGGGGGTATTGAAATGGCCTGTAGCTAATTAGTATGTTAGTCACTGTTCTCAGATGCCACTGGCACAATTTTGAAGAAACCTGAGTGAATAATCAGTCTCGTCCCAGAGATCCGGCATTTACAATGTTACATTGATTGGCAGGAACTGTAGTCGTCAACTTAAAACGTGATCTCAATTGACCTGAGGCGAGGCACTGCATTAACTGTGGGGAATGACTTTCACTGTGTCTTTGTTTTGATTGCATAAAGGAAGGACTTGCATTTGACAGAGATGTAACCACAGAAAATTATCTGATTACATGGAAGCACACATTCACTGTTTACATAAGTTATTAACAAGGATATGAGTCACGCTTTCATCATCTGCCTGATTAAAATAAAAGACACTGATTATTCAAAGCATGATGGTATTGAGCTCCACTGTCAATAAAGCCAATGTGCCTCATCCATCTAACTACAGTATTGACTATACGTCTGTCAAACATATAGAAACCAATCAATGTGTATGATAGGATCCATATTTTATTTGATTCAATCCAAAATACAGGGCCGTTATTAGCAAGCACGTACCAGTGCGGTTTAGCTTTTTTATGAGCTACAGTATGTTTTATTGCACTGCTTCTTTGTTTGGATATAAGTCTTTGCCATTCAAAGGAATTTACACACTCAATTGATTATTTAGTCAGCCAGAGAGAATCGAGGCATTTGCTGACCATGCAACTCCAGAGTTTTTTCAAGACCATGAAATCCAAACCCTTATCTAACATTTTCTTTAACTCTAAATATCTAAATATCAACTCTAAATATTTTTTCTGTTGCAGCAGAACAACAGTATGGGGCGGGCATATCATGCTCACCAACATTGACTGACGTGTGTTTCTGTGAGCTTATGCATGAGGGCTTCTGGTTGTGTGCATGTGTACATGACAGTGCATACAGTGTGTGTGTTGTTTGACAGGTTTTGAGTCTCCCTGTCCAGACATGTTTGGCCTCTCAGTGGCCATTGACTGCTAAACTGTGAGGACGCGGAGGACTAATGTGCACTGACAGATCTGAGAACAGTGCTGTTTAGATCCAGACGGTCAGAGTCTCTCTCTGGTCCCTCAGCTCATGTGTGACTAGCCCATTCATCCATTAGCCATAAAAATAGAACCCACTTGTCCCCTTTAGGATGCCGGTTTCCAGGCTCAGGCTTGGAATGAGTCACTGGTCAGATAGTTCGCAGAAATCTTCATTTACACTGACACCATTTTGCTTCGCTGTTTTGATTAAAGCCAGTGTGGAAATAGATTTAGAGGTTAAGAACATTCTTGAGCGCAAATTAGTTGTTAAAGAAGCAAAATATAAAACACCAGGGATGGGGCATTAAAATCCATAATGCAATGAATGCATGGCTTGTTCCTCTAAGATATCACAATAATAGGTAACCATTGTAGGTTGTATTGTTAACAGGTTTCTAATGGGGTAATTTAAACATACAAAGTAACTTTGTTTACTACTGTGTTTTAAGACTGGTAAACACTAGGGTGCAGATGGCTTAGTGATCTCGCATCTTGGATACAGGGGTTGAAAACATCAACTTAAGTCATACAAAATATATACAATATTTTGTTTAGCGAAACAACATTTTACATCGACTAACAAGCAAACAAGGCAGATTATGGAGAAAATAATAATGTGTATTTTCGAAAATAGGTTTTATTGTTATTGTTCCTGTGATCAATAAAAACATATGTAAAATGAAAGTATTTGGACAAACGAATGGAAAGTGCATCTTTAAACTACGGTAAGTGCATTAGGTGTAAGTTAATGTATGTTCTTTAGGAAACAATTAATACATATTAATTAGTAAATCATGGATGTATGCAGTAGGTCCCTTTTAATATTATTTGATTGTAGTGGTGTTAATTATGGTTAATCATTAATAGTTTGACAAAGAGGTGATGTTAAATTGACCACTCAATCACAATTTAGAGCTCATTAATTGAATGAGAACTCAGAGTATAATCAAATTTAAACTGTGTAATCAGTTTGGCCTGAGTAAACATTATACATGCTTCATAATGATTGATCTGTATTCACAGTGATCAATCTTTAGTCATTGATTTTTCTTCAATTTATTTTAATGATTCAAGTGGACAGATATTGTTATAGATCTAGTATGAATGCTATAATGTGTGTTGTTTCTAAGCTAGAAGAATTGTGAAGTTGCAGCTGATCTTGGATAAGCAAAAGGTTAATTAAACCATTATTAGACCCACACCGTCTACTCGTCTCCTGTCAAAAAGTCTCATGTATTTTAAACCTACTTCACTGAGACATTGAGATTAAGAAGATGGAGGTTGACTGGAATTACTGACTCCTCAAAAGGACTCAAAAAGTGGTCTTTGATGAAGTTTTATGGCTTTCCTGTTATATGGCATTATTGGAAGGATAATGTATTGGAAGGATAATGTATTGGAAGCATAATGTATTGGAAGGCTCTTTTTTAAGCTAAATGTATTGGAAGGATAATGTATTGGAAGGTTAATGTTTTTATATTTTATATGAGAGTTCTCTGTGGAAATGCCAGCACAAGAAATCACCAATGAATATAGATGGGTCTAAAAAATTACAGGCTATAGGTTTTAAAAAGCCTAAAGTGAAATACCAGTCTTGCACAGTCACATTTTGCTCTATTAAATATATAAAAAACGTAGGTTTTGGATAAATCTATCCATTAACAACTATCATACAGAGGTAAAGAACTTGAGCACTTCTGATAAAAAAAATGTTATGATGTTGCCCTAATAGCTTTGCAGAATGTACGATCTCATTCAAAATGTTTGCCACATGTAATTGCTGCCAGTGATGCTTACACAAATCTGGAGTGTGAACAAATCCAATCAAGACAGTTTTCATTAATTGAAGGAATGTTATATACTTTGAAAATGTGTAACAGTATACGTAGATTAGTATGAAAATGCACTGGAAATCCTTTTCTGATCCTTTTCATTTAAATCAGTAGAATGTGACCAGTTGTGAAAGAGACAGTGTATTTATGGATTTCCTGACTTGTATGGATTTATTTTGCTTAATCTATTTTATGGGAGGGTTTGAACCCCTTTTCAGCACCAGTAAATTACTGGGCAATTTTACTTACAGGTACTGAAATTAGCTGAATGTTTTAATTTCTTCCAGGGGTGCCCCCAAGAGGTGTCCGGGTTGGCCACGGCCACCCTGATACAATCGCTGGCCCCCTCACTGGCCCCCCTTAAAATTATGATTTAAAATGACCCATGTACCCTTTTACAGCTGAGCCCCGTATTAGAACAATAGAATATAAAAATATAAAACACAAACATTAATAAAAACAACCACAACAATAAAAATATCATTTATCAGAGATTTAACATCAATTAAAGCTGTATCGTTGTCTTTAAAGAAAAGCCTGTTTTTTTCTCCTTTTTTCGCATATTCTCTCCTCACAATTGGTTTGTCCAATTTTTTTCCCCCACTAACCCTGCCTTGTCAGCTGCACCGCAACTCTTTGGACAGATGCGGGATGGTGAGGGGCGTATGGAGCTAAAACAGTCTCAATAAAGATAAATGCACACACTACATTCACATATGCACAAACAGGATTCATACATGCACACACATGATTCATAGATGCACACACATGATTCATAAATACACACACAGGATACACAAATGCACAGAAAATTCACAAATGCACACACAAAAATTTAAAAGCACAGAAAATTCACAAATG
>JACXGM010034451.1:0-11976 GCA_016801145.1 Umbra pygmaea | reverse complement strand
TTAACAGCTTCTAAGATATCTCAGGGCCCCATTTACCAAAACATCTTAAGATTATGTTTATCGCTAGAACCTTAGGAACTGTGTTTAAAGTTGCTTTGATGAATCTTAAAACTTTTGCATATATCAGTTGCACTTAAATAACATATAATTTATTTACTGCCCCACTCATTTGCTCAACAGCTAGTTTTCATCCAAAAATGTGTTCTCAAATTATGAATTTATTGGATAAAATATTAAATGGCAGAATTGCAAGTACAAAATCAAGAACCATGTTCTAAAGTGTCACTGGCTCAGTAGCAGGGCTGCAAAGGGTTTATAATCATACAATTCGTTGGTATTAATAAAAGCATTATAAACCATGAACAAATTATTCTGACATTGCTTAGCTAAAATAATGTTAGCTGTTCAGGGCTGGCCAATGTACTTATAATCATTTTAAGATTAACCGTTATGTACCATTGTGTACCTCAATATATAGTATACATTATATTAATCAGTTGCATATTAGATTTTAGGTCAAGTTTGTACCACATATTTCCACGTCCAAAGAAACATTTCTTCACATTTGGGACAATGAAAAAAAAATCTCAGTGCTCTGAAATTGTCAAATATTCAGCCGAAGAATATATAAAAAGGTAGCTGATACAAGCTTTGCTTTGGATTAAAAAGCAAATAAAGGTTTATTCCTAATAGATTTCCAACTTAAATTTACACCACGTTCTAAATTATTATCAGATTGGAATAAACATATATATTTTGGAAGTAATTTTACCGCTTAAAAACGGCAATAAAAAATATTTACTTTTGTTTAACAATATTATCATATGCCAAATGTTTTATTTGAATAAGATGTTATAAATTTACTCTATGAAAACAAAAGTGAAACTTAACATTAGGCACATACTGGCTCAGAAAACATATATATATATATATATATATATATATATATATATATTTACACTTTGATTTCAGTGTAGATTATACAATAGGATGTGTTATTTATCATCTCAAATGTGTTCAGTAGCAGATTTTGGCAACTGCAACAGTGAAATATGTAAACATTATATTATTGTTCATGTTTGTGCTGCCATCTTATTCCATCTTGTTGTTGCCGTTCCTCTAGACGCCAGCGAGGGGGTAAGCCCATTGCCCATTTGTTCTGAATTGGGTAATTAATCACTTAGAAATGGAAATTAAAAAGAACAAGTGAATTAACTGCTTCGGGATCACACCTATTTTGTCAAATTCTCCCTAAAAAAACATACACAAAGTTAACCTCTTGTCACACTGGACCTGAGGCAAGGACAAACATATGGTTGATTTTTCTTTAGAAAGAAGACTAGAAAGACTTAAATTTTTTTGGATATTTAAGATTCATTTCAAATAAATATACACAGTGAATTTGGCACAAGATGAAAAAAATTCTTAATTATTTTCAGTTTTTTATTTTAATACATCCTGTTTGAAAGAACCCTACAAAGCCATATATTGAGATAGGGTACTGGATTTCCTTCAAATCATGTTGCTTAGGGGATGACAACATGTATCTAAAATTTTAGAATGATTGAGTGAACAGCCAATGAGTTGTAGCGTTATTTATAAAAGTATAATTTTACAAAAAATGTACCGTGATGACGTTTGAAAATTCTCTGTCGATCTTCAGTTAAATTTGTTAATCTTTCCCATTTTTAAGATCTCTGTTTCATAAGGATGACATATATGCCGAAATTGCTGAGCTGTTTGACACATTTCACATGCGTCTTTTGTTCAGAAGTGCAGGGCCACGGTTCAAATAAACAGATTATTTACGGATACATTCGGTAACGGTCCAGTCAAGAAATTGTAATTTTCACATAACAAGATGGATTTTAACTGGGAAAACTATGCTTTATGTCATAACTGGGAACCTTTGATGACCAAAAAGAAAGATTTATGAATGTAAGTACTATATCTTTTAGCACAATATGTTATTTTCTCAATGTGGTTTTGTATATTTCTTAAATAAAATGTTTTTGTTTTCAAGACGCATAGCTGACCATTAAGTAGAAATAATATTGTGGATTTTAGAACCAATATATTTGCTAGAACCCCAAGATTCTAAGCTTTAAGGACATATAAGACATTTATATATACCCTAAAGAATGAGGGTGTTAGATGTGTTTCTAACACAAGATGTTTGCCGTGTTTCTAATCGACATTCAATTTCATTTGAGGGACAAAAACGGCTAGCTGAGTGAACAAGCTAATAGCTTTTGTTACTGGCTATTTATGTCACATTATGACTAATAATTGTCTCGTTGTCATAGCGATTATAAAACCAAGATATTTGCTACAACCCCAAAATTCTAAACTTTAAGGACATATGAGACATGCATGTATAAATTAAATATTGTTTTTGTGAGCTTTGATTTTATTCCTTATTGTATTTTCTATAAGTGAAAAAACATAAATGTTTTCAAGATTCATAGCTGACGTTAAGTAGTCATAACATTGAATTTTAGTGCTAAGATAATTGCCAGAACCCCAAGCTTCTAAGTGTTAAGGACATTTGTAAGCATTAACACACGACAGACTGTGCGTTGCCAGGGAATAACCACACACCTCAGCAGTGTAGAAAGCCACGAGGCTGAAGCCAAGTATTTTTATTGTTTTATTTTTTACTAAAGTATTTTACTAAGTTACGTTGTTGAGGTGTCAAGGATTATTACTGTCTGTGCGTAAAAGTGTTATACTCTGCGGCTTGAAGTTTCCAAAATATCATCGTATTTATAAATGGTGATAACTAAACAATTTATCCTTTCTAGATTCTCTGCTGTCAATTTTAAATTCGGATCTGGTAAGTTAAGAGAGAAAAACTGCGACGAGGGTAATATCTGTTCCATTCCGTAGGATATCATATTATCCGATTTTTTTAAACATCATAAATATAAATATCTTCCAGTGCCCCCTGAATAGATTATCAAAGTTTGGGCAAAATCAGCACCAATCGCCGAAATCATGAAAAAGCCTCAATGAATTAATTAAGCATGTGAATATAAGTAAATACGAAAACTATAATTTCTACTAGTAAATAAAATGTTTTATAAGGTTTGCATAGAATGTCGGTGTTCATCCCTAAATCTTTTATAAAATTTTCACTTGATACAGTCGTGCGCTGTGAAATTGCGGGATTCATTTAAGTCGTGTTACACTTGAACATAATAGTGTTTGTTAACATGTAGTTAATTTAATTCGCACTGTTATTACAAATAATGTAATAGCACACATAAAATGTAATTAAACACATGCAATCCCTCTAGGATTCCATACTTCCAGCCCCGGATATATATCAATGGATTGTCTGAACCCCTAAAGTCTGGTGACCCGCCCGGTTAATAATATTAGGATGATTTCAATGACAGAGGAAAAGATAGCATTCAATTTGCTAACAAAGTGTAGGAAAACAATTGTATGCTATATGCCTCAACAATTTACAGAAAATATGAATAAAACATAGGCAGAACAATAATATCAGGCAACTTGTAAGTCTTATTCAAACAACCGTTTTCATAGAGAATTCTTAAGTAGCCTATCTTAATTTCGCCGGTAGACCAGGTAGGCTATTGTAATTCCTCTTTTTTATAATAAAGATGTCAACTGTAGGCTATTTCTTGATATTTTAAAATATGAAGAATGGCGTCTAGGGTTAGATGGTTAAACTACCCAACCCGTGATATGTGGAAAACTCAAGTGTGTGTAATGTGAGTGGTAGGTCAGACATTAGGCTAGCCAGCCACCGGTGTATAGACCGGTATTGATATGACAGCCACTAGCTAGCTATCGCTTTGTCATAAAAAAAAACTATTACAAAAAAGATTAGATTACTTAAAACCTGTGGCTGGTTAGCATGTCTACATCAGTGACAAACCTTTTGTGATAAGTGAATGTTCAAATCTTTTAAAAGAAAATATATATTTTTTAGATGGTCTTATTTGGAAGTTGGTGTTGAGATTTGAAGCGAGAGGAATTGTCCACCATGTTTTTTTATTTTGTTCAGCTCCTCAGGGGGGCGTAGTGATACTTTTTGGAATAAATACTACAGCACTTCAGTAAAAAGGGAACATTCTACAGTGTGGATATCAGGGAATTGTCATAGGCTTGGAATGCAATTTTAGCCAAATAAAAGACAATTACATATAACCTAAAAAATTAGGGTGTTAGTTGTGTTTCTAGTTGACATTCCAATATATTTGAGGCGCATGTGTACAAGGCACGTAGCTCACATTATGAGGTGAAATTATTATTTTTGTTATAGCTAGTGTAAAATGGAAACATTTGCTTAATTCCTTCGTGTCTAAGCTTTCTGTAGATGTATAACATATAACCTAAAACTTTCACTTGTGATCTGTGATTCTAATAGTGTTTTATTGTTTTTGGGGAAAATCTCCCACGGGCAGGATACGGATCCTTAATGGGTTAATCAATTACAAATTCATAATGCATGCATGGCACTAGGACGCTTTTGGTGCCGCTGGAATGGAATCGATATTGTGAAAACATCCGGTGCAGATAAGGCGCCAAAAAGGAGAAGAATAATAATATGAAAAGACATAACTACCCTACATTCCAAATTGTTATACAAATTAAAATCAAGTGTAATAAACCTTAAATATTTTGTTTTTCAATCAAACTCATGGATGTTATTGTGTCTCCGGCCTCTTTGGATCATTGAAATCAATCTCAGACACCTGTGATAATTAGTTTGCCAGGTGAGCCCAATTAAAGGAAAACTATTTAAAAAGGTTCCATATTATTAAGCAGGCCACATGTTTCATAGCCTGGCTCCGCCCTCCTAGGTACTTCATTTTCCTTGAGCACTCCGTCTGGGTTTGCAGCATTTTCCCTGGTTTTCTCCGAACAATTTTTTACCGGTCCAATCAGTGAACAGAGGGAGTGGCTGAGAATGATAAGTTTGATGTCCTGCACGAGTTTGAGTGTAGTATGTCACAACCAATTGTTAGAGATTGGTTATGACAGATCCAATACCTTTAAACTTCAACAGAGTACCTGCCTTCAAGGAAGTTAATGCTTGTCAATGGAGAGTGGCCAGAATCTCTGTACAAATGAAATGTATGTATGAGAGTCTGGTAGAATCAGGCTACAGGTTTCAAAGAATATAGGAAAAAAAGGATATCTTTGCTGCGGAAAAGTGTCAAATAGTGCAATGCCTTGGACAGAGTATGAAAACAAGATATTTCACGAAAACCTAAGTTTGATCATCATACTGTGAAGAGATGTGTGGCTGATTCAGAGCACGGATGGGTTTGTGCAGATAAAGGCATAATGAGGAAGGTTACTGCCAGACAAATTAATCGGGTTAAAAGAGCAGCTGCTAAAATGTTATTAAACAGCAAACAGGTATTTGAAGCTACTGGTGTCTCTAGAGTAGGGCTGGGTGATATGCACATTGTGATACAATAATGCACTCCAGAGCCTGTTTTACTGGCAACACTATATAATGACCTCAACACGAACTTAGATATTTAATTTCAAAATAATAGTGCTCGTTTTAATACTGAATTCAGAAATCAGTATTTGGTGGAATAATAATCTTTTTACCGTATAATAATTGGCTTTAATGTATCTTGGCATGCTCTGGTACGTATTTTGGTACAGTGCAGAAAATGATAAAAAAAAGTTTGATTATAGATTTATTGGCAAAAGATGAGCGCATATCCGCAGCGATAAAAACACTGATGGTAATATCTTTGGCCTGATCAGATTCTGCTGATAGAGCTGCTTGAAAACAGTGAGGATACAGTTGTTTTTGTTTCCACAACTGCCTCTGCAATCGAATGACTATATGGACGTATGTAACATTGTGAATGCTGCAAGCAAACCTAACATTTTAGAAAACTCTTAGAACATATAGTTTGCACATGCATTGCAGCATAGCTACATGTTTTACTTTCCATACATAGTGCCCTGGAAAATAGACACATATTAATGTAGCCAGGCCAAGTAATTTGTTTAAAGGAAAGGAATATTTAATATAATGCATGTTTTATAGTGCTTGTTTGCTGTAAAGAAAACAGTTTTTTCAATTGAGATGTATATTTGATGTTAACTACTTAAGGATCGCCCCCTTATTGTCTAATTTTCCCTAAAATAACATACCCAAAGTTAACCTCTTTTTACACTGGGCCTGAGGCATGGACAAACATTGTTTGATATTTTTTTAAAGAAAAGACTTTGAAATTTTTGGATGTGTAAAATGCATTTCAAATAAATATGGCACAAGATGAAATAAAAAAATGCATAATTGTTTTCTGTTTTAATTTTTTTACATCCTTTTTGAAAGAACCCTACAAAGCCATATATTGAGATAGGGTGCTGGATTGAATGAAGGGCCAATGAGCTGTTGCATTTTTTGTAAAAGTATTAATTTAGAAATGAATTGAGATCGATGTTTGTAGTTGTCAGAGAATCTCAGCTGGCTAGAGCTATGAACGTGTCTCATTCATTTTTTTGTAAATGAACCAGGGCTTATATAAAGTTGCAATAGATCAAAGACTCTTTGAAGTTGACTGAGATGCTCAAGGGTGCAAATGAGCAAAACAATTGTCTCCTGACTTGAAGAGGAAATGTCTCACGAAATGTGCGCGTGTCATGTTATTTTAATCGCTTTCAGTAGATGTCTGAGAAAAATAGTAATAACAAGCAAGACTGATGTTTAGCAATATTAGTCAAGTTTTTACTGTAGATGAAGCAGACAATTTTCCCATGATGATTCATCACTACTACCCGCCATTGTAGGTATAAATCTCCTTCTAGTGTTACACTCACAAAGTTGGAAAAGTGCCAACAATGAGTAAAATGTTGATTAAGATGTGTGCAAAGCATATAAAAAATATATAGGCTCTATTAGGGGTAAAATTGAGATTGCGTTTTTGAAAAAAAAAACATGAAATGGCATTTTCTGGAGAGTTTTGTGCAAAGAAATGGAGAAATCGAGTCTTACGTGATATGTTCAAAACTGCAAGGTTAAGAGACTAGATTTTGCATTGCTGTAGTATGAACATGTATTAGGGCACTTAGCATGTATAGTACATTACTGTTAATCAGTCATCACTTGATTACACATTTATTACCTTGTTATGATATAAGAAGTGACCCATACAATGTGCCAAACATAATCTGCCACATGAAGAGACAGTGCAGCATATGAGGGTAGCAACAGCTGAGAAGATTTGGATCTGTGGTGACCAGGTTCACCTCACACAAACTTCCTTCTCCCATTCTCTCTATTAACTACTACTACAACACACACACAGACACATGCACACACACACACACAAAGGCAAACAAACACACACATAGTCTAACCAGGACTCAACAAACACTCTTCAAAGCTGCCAGCTTGGTTACCAACTATGTAGTTTTGTTGACTGGCTCCAGTGGTTGCCTCATTACAACCTGCCAATTAATGTAAGGTATAAAAATGATGATAACACTGGTTAGTTGTACAATCAACATTTGGATTTATTTGTGTTTTACTTAATAATTTAGATTTCACATTTCATACAAATTCTTCCCATAATGACTGGTATGAAAACACCTCAGTATTATTCTCCCTTTTCTTAAAGGCCAGGTGCTCAGAAGATCTTTTCCTTGCTACATTTAACAAAGAGTCAAATGTATTCCTTATGATCAATGGTTATTTATTCTTGCCTTTACCTGGTCATAGGTTTTAATTAAAAACTTTCCAAAATGGATAAACCCAGCCATGTACTTTTACTTTGGACCATTTACAATGTTGAACATTTGACAGAATGTGTTAGAGCAATATTAACCAAATAGATGTGCTGACCCTTATTCATAGTTTTAAGAGTATGGTGATTTGTTTGTGTCTCATTGGGGGAAAATGCCTGGTCTTTCCCCTCCGAACACCTCAATTCTGCCTCGAACGCGCGTCTATTTAATTTCAAACACTCGCTTTATTTGCGCATCCTATTTGCTTTGGACAAGCGAGTGGATTCAAATTGTTCAAGCGTCCAACTAGAAGCGATAGAAGCGAATTTCACGCTCAATTAGCGTTTGGTCTGAACGTAGCATAAAACCCACCTTGATGTGCAATGCGCAAGCGGTGCACAATGGTTGACGGACAACGAGAATTAAGCAGCTGAACAATTCCGATTGTTCTCATCTCAGCTCCGCCGAGACAAAATAGACATGCCATTTAAAAATTCTTTAAAAAACAGAGTTTGCCCGTAAAACTTTTTGTTTCATTTAAAGTTCTGCCATAATATCCAAGCTTTCGGTCAGACAGTTTAAAACGTTTCTCTTTAAGTGACGTAGCTCCACCACACAGCGAGCAACAAAATAGACCCAACGAATCGATAATGAAATTTGTTGACAACAATTTTAATAATCGATTTTTATCGATATCATCGATTTGTTGTTGCAGCCCTATACATTTGCTAGCCTTTTATTTATAATATAATGTTCTATGTATTCGGGTTCATGTACAAATAGCACCCCGTACAGTATGGTACAGTTACGTACCTGTCTACTATTACAGCCCTTCTCTACACCATTCTTTCACATTGTTGTTGGGTTACTTCATGCCTGTATCTATCTTCCTGCCCCTAATGGCATAGTGGCCATAAATTCACATTTGTCTCATCTATTTCTCCAACTGCACTCACAATCTCATGACAGAATTAGCCACCAAACAATGAGACAGCGAAGCAAGAGTAATAGGCACAGGATTATAAAGCCTATTACAACGCTTTCAATGAGGTAGACAACATCTGTGCCACCCTCGATAGCATGCGGGAGTCTGAGGCCAATCCCTGCTATCCCAACAACATCGAAGAGGGGTATAGAGCCTTTGGCTTCCCTACCGGGTTCTGGGTAGACTAGGTGGGGCTGAACATTGGAGCTGCTGGTGCAGGAGAGAGAGACAACCACCAGCGCATGCATGGACTAGCTACCTCCATGGGCTGGGAGAGCGAGGACAGTTGCCATGATTTCCCAAATAAACTTTTAGGGCAGAAATAGTGGAAGTGTGAGCAGCCAGGGTGGATGGATGACAGCGGGGAGGAGCAGGAGCTGGAAGGTGAGGGGGAAACAGACAGTGTTCCACGGAGCGCAAACCCTAGTTGGCTAAAGGCATTCTCTCTGTCCACTCTACCATCTGGCCGCCCTAGCCAGCTAGACTCCTCCTCACAATCTGTCCTGCAACCCAAATGTTTGAGGTAGCTTATTGACCTGTGTCTCCAAGCCTCTGCCCTGGTGGATTTTATTTATGTTCCCTTAACCTCACCAGCAAACATCAGCTCCGCTCATGACTCCTGTGCCAATTGCTCCGCTCGCACCTGCAGTGTCTACCTCCACGTCAGTGCCAGTGGCTCCACCCTCCATGTCAGTTCTGGAGGGGATACTCGCCACGGCAACATTGTATGCCCTGCCCACTTCTGAGTCCATGCTGGATGACTAGCTGGCTGTCACCTCAGCCCTCACAGGTGCTGGCCACATTGTAGCCTGCGGCCAACGTTGGGGCTCCTCTCCTGATGCCGCAGCCAGGGGTGCTGGCCCATGTGATGTCCCCCACCGGGGCTCAGCCCAGCTCAGCAGTGACCACCGAGGGGTCCCCAGCAGTAGCGGCGGAGACCACTGGGATGAAGACTCCGGCAGCAGCAGCAAGAGTCACTGAGGCTCCACCCCCCTCTCCACAGCAGGTACCACCTGCAATAGGTTGGCGGAGTTGCCCTCTAGTAGGGGGGGTTTTGTGGGGGGGGATTTCCTAACGGGATAGGGGTCTTCTGCCCTACCTTCTTGCTTTGTGTCTGGTGGGGGCATCAGAGTCACCCTCCGGAGGTGTTGGCTGCTCGACCGAAGCCGTTCCTTTGAGGGGGAACTGTAACAGTCTCCCTCCTGTTGATGCATAGCAGGAGGAGCCCATTCCATGTAGTTGTTCTGTTATGTGTGCCAGACTCTCCTTCCCATTACGCATGACGCATTACATCACATTCATTATTCAACCGATCTCTTCTTTTCATTAAATACCCACAGCTGTTGTTTGTTTACTGTCATTAGTCTTGTATTTATGCCGTGTATGTTTTGACAGATTTTTGGCTCATTCATTTATGATACCGTGTGTGTTAGATATCTCTGGAAATCGTGTTTTGACTCAAACTCCTTTTGTGTTCTAAAGTGTATTACATAATATTAAACATTTTATTTCGATTATTCAACCTTCGCATTTGTATTTTTTTATATTTACCCCATTTTGCCTCCTTACAAATCCCACTGACCCTGCCTGTCAGCAGCACTGCAACTCCTTGGGCAGATCAGTGGGATGGCGAGGGACCCACACATGGTTCCAATTCTTTTCGCACTGCTCATACGACACGGAAGCCTTTAGTCAGATCATACACGGGATGATTACGCTCACCAACTATAGAGCTCAACAGTTCTGCCCCTCGTCCGAGAGAGCTTGGGTTCCGGAAGTAAATTTCCCAATAATTTCTCCCGTTGATTTCTGGAGAAATCTTTATATAAAGAGTTTTAGACCATGCCTTAGGCTAACCAGCTACGACGGGACTCATAGGCATACAAAACATAATTGAGTGAAAAAATGAACCGCAAATCCAAAAAAAGTAAAAGGTACAAGACTGTGTACATATCTTTTATTCAAGCAAAGGAACTACTCATCCCATAAAATATTACGAGTGTTATCTTTCCACCTTTACATTACTTTAAATTACCTAACTTTAGCTAACTTCACTTACACAATGTCATCCTTGAAATATGATGTAAACTACAGCTCAGTAAACATATTTACAGTTCTCTAAATATCCATATTTTTGCTCTGACACAGGGTACAACTCGGGCAGCCTGCCAGAGTTGGAAACGCAAAGCTTTTTCGCGAGCTCAGTAAACATCATGGTAACCACGAGTTTGTCTCCATGACATCACAGAGTTCCACCAATCAGAGGCATCACTGAGGTGTTGTGGGCTGGTTTAGGATTGTGGGTAATGAAGTACTCATCCAAGACATCCTGAATAAAATAAATTTATCTCAAAACAAGGTTGGTGCCCCATGAACTTTTGGCTTCTATATGAGCATATACAATCGCTTAGTCATGACGTAGCTAGTTTTAAGTCTTACGATTTAACGACAGTTACAATTTTATGGCTTATACTCTAATTGTCAATGGAGAAAATGTATTGTATTCTGACTTCCGGAGTCGGTTGTGGGCAGGACTTTTGAGGTCTAAACTTCCGTGATTGAATTTACAGGTGCTCGATCTGCACACAAGAAGTTGAGCAATGTGACAAGGTAGACGATTCGGCTGCAATGCAGCAACTTAGCCCACTATACTATGCAGACCCCCCTGACGCCCAACCCGGTGCAAAATGTAAAGCTGCTCTGCTTTGTTTGCTTGAATGTGACCAGCTATTTTCTTCCAGAAACAAATTGCAGTCGTCTCTTAATTTCATCGAGAGCTGTATATAAAAATGTAGTTACTTTCAAAAACTCATTTAGCTTTTGACTAACAAGGGTTTGAAGTATTTTAGCCAGGGGTGACAACTTCAAGACTGGTATGAAATTATTTAAGAGTTGGATGTCCACCAATTAACAGTGGTAAGAAAAAATGCTGACTAGCAGATCCTTGGAATTTCATCACGATTGAAAAGCTATGTAAGATTGAAGAGATATGTAAGTGATTCATCTATAAAATCAGCTGTCATGGGTAAAAAGCAGAGATCAAGAAGATCAAAACACGCAGGCTCTCTCTGATCTAAGGCTTTCAGTGCTTTATGTCCCACCTGCCTGAGAATTTCAATAAGCCACAACGTAAACCAGTTCTCACCTGTTCGTCCACATATAGAAGAATGAAACCTGGCAGAACTTAAATATGATTGTCACGAATCCCTTGTCCAAGTGAGAGAGACAGGCGCGAAGGGTACAATAATCCAAAATGACTT
>JACXGM010034450.1:0-11975 GCA_016801145.1 Umbra pygmaea | reverse complement strand
ATCTATATCTAGATTGCAGCTTGTTCAGAATGCGGCTGCTAGACTGCTGACTGGTGCCAAAAAGAGGGACCATATCTCTCCGATACTGGCCTCTCTCCATTGGTTACCAGTCAAGTATAGAATTGATTTTAAGGTTTTGTTACTTGTTTTTAAGGCTTTACATGGTTTGGCTCCTCTGTATATTTCTGACCTACTTGAATTGTATCATCCTTCTAGGTCTCTGAGATAATCTGATCAGCTTCTTTTAAATATTCCTTTGTCTCGATTAAAATCGAAGGGTGATCGTGCTTTTTCGGTTGTGGGCCCCATGCTATGGAATAAACTTCCACTTACAATTAGGTCTTCCCACACTATCACTGCTTTCAAATCCTGTCTTAAAACATATCTTTTTTCAATGGCTTTCTAAATTGGCCTAGAGACACTTGTTTAAAATGTTCTGTTTGTGCAAACTGTGTTTTTATGATTTTTTCATGTTTTGTTATCTTACTTTTATATCACTGTACAGCACTTTGATTAAACTTGGTTATTTTTAAATGTGCTTTATAAATAAACTGACTTGACTTGACTTGACTTGATGTAATCCTGATGATCTGAGTGGTCTGTTGGGTTTATATTCAATGAGCATATCTGCAATGTATTTAGGTCCTAGGCCATTGAGTGATTTATATACCAGTAATATTACTTTAAAGTCTGTCCTAAATGTGACTGGGAGCCAGTATAGAGACTTGAGGACTGGCGTTATATGCTCATATTTCCTGGGTCTGCTTAGAATCCTGGCTGCAGCATTCTGTATGAGCTGTCGCTGTCTTATGGTCTTTTTGGGAAGACCAGTGAGGAGGCCATTACAATAATCCACCCTGCTGGTGATGAAACCATGAACAAGTTTCTCAAAGTCTTGTCTGAAAACAAAGCATCTAATTCTTGAGATATTTTTAAGATGGTAATATGCTGATTTAGTTATTGCTTTAACATGACTACTGAAGCTAAGGTCTGACTCCAGAATCACACCAAGATTCTGGACTTGATCTTTAGTTGTTGGACCCCTAGCATCAAGGTATGCATTCACCTTGAGAACTTCATCTTTGTTTCCAAATGTAATGACTTCGGTTTTCTCTTTGTTTAACTTGAAAGTTTTGGCACATCCAATTGTTAATTTCATCAGTGCATTGGCATAGGGACTCAATGGGGCTGTAGTCGTTAGGCGATAGGGCTAAGTAGATCTGGGTGTCGTCTGCATAGCTGTGGTAAGCAATTTGTTTCTATTTCATTATTTGGCTCAGTGGGAGCATATACAGGTTGAATAGGAGTGGCGCGAGAATTGAGCCTTGTGGGACTCCACATGTCATGGATGTCCACTCAGACTTATGGTTGCCTATACTCACATAGTAACCTCTTGCTTCTAGGTATGACCTGAACCATTTTAGGACCGTTCCAGAAAGCCAGACGCAGTTTTCCAGCCTGTCAAGAAGTATGTCGTGGTCGACAGTGTCAAATGCTGCACTATGGTCGAGCAGTACCAGCACTGATAGTTTGCCTGTATCTGTATTGAGGCGAATATTATTTATAATCTTTACGAGCACTGTCTCTGAACTGTGATTTGGTCGGAAACCAGATTGAAAATTGTCAAAGTGTCCATTTGAGCTTAAGAATTTGTTCAGCTGATTGAAAACAACTTTTTCAATGATCTTGCCTTTGAAAGGGAGATCCGAGATTGGTCTGTAGTTGCTCAGTACGGTGTGATCCAGATTGTTCTTTTTCAGGAGGGGCTTAACAACTGCAGTTTTAAGGGACTTTGGAAAGTCCCAGAAAGAAGTGAGGAATTTACCAATTCTAGGAGATCTGCTTCTAAACAGTTAAACACACTTTTAAAAAAAGTTGTGGGAAGTGTGTCAAGGGCGCAGGTTGATGTGTTAAGGTGCTGTACTGTTTTTTCCAGAATGTTACCATTAATTGCTTCGAAAACAGACATAGTGACTAATTTCTGAGGTTGTGTTCTGATCTGTCTGACCTCAGCGCAACTCAAAGATGTGCTGATCACCTTTCTGATATTATTGATTTTCTCTGAGAAGAAAGAAGCAAACTCACTGCATTTCCTGTCTGAGAGCATTTCACTGGAAATGTGACTTGGGGGGTTTGTTAGACTCTCTAGAGCAGAAGTAAGTGCATTTCAGTAATGCAGAGTACAGTCATTCCAAGCTGTCGAAATTTTTCCAACTTGGTAGAATGCCATTTCTGCTCCAGTCATCTGGAGGCTTGCTTTAAGTTTCTAGTGTTTTCTGTATACAAGGGTGCACGTGTCTTGTTGCGGGTATGCATAGTTTTTATTGGTGCAACTGCATCCAGGGTGTTACACTGGGCAGGGAGGGACTGGGACAAAAATTCGGCCCGGGACTTTGGATGGAGCGGCCGGCGGTGGGGGGGGGGGGGTGGCGCGCGCGTGTCGCCGTGCGCTGTATCTGTCGCTTCCCGCAGTCGTCAATCATTCACTCTGGGTTTCTCCTCATCTGAATATAGAGGAACTCTCTCTCAATTTGATGGCCGGGCCAGAGCGCAGTTTTGCGGATGCAACAGCCAGTCCATTACAGCGTACTGTCACTTGTTTTAATACGTCCGACCGGCCGTCAAAGTAAAATGTTACGGCCTGTTTGGCCCGGAATGGACCGGCCGTTCGGGAAAACTCCCGATCGTCCCGATGGCCAGTCCGGCCCTGACACTGGGTTACGTGTAAATCTCCAGTTAGATCATTCACATACGTGTCAACTCTGACATCATTGATATGGTAGAATGTGTCAGGAAGGGCATCCAAGAACCTTTGGGTTGTCAGAGAATTTATATTGTGGCCCTTAAAGTCTTCATTTGGGTTCCAATTGGAATAACTGATGTGACAGTAAATGTAGTGAAATGGTGGTCTGAAATTTCTGGATTATGAGGAAAAACAATTAGATCTACAACATCTATTCCATGAAGAACCATGTGGGAGACAGTGAAGGTATTTCAAGTAAATTGAAGTTGAAGAATTACAACCTTGCCCTGCTTGGAATTAGCGAGACTAGATGGATACAATCTGGACAGAAATGAGTAGCCTCAGGGGAGATGCTGCTGTACTCTGGACATGAAGAGGACAACGCCCCCTACACACAAGGAGTTGGATTGATGCTCTCTAAAGAAGCACAAGGAGCACTCATAGGATTGGAATCTCATGGACCCAGAATTATTATAGCTTCCTTACGTACCAAGACAGAGAAGATCAAGTTGAACGTTATTCAATGCTACGCACCCAACAATGACAGCAATGAAACCATAAAGGATCAGTTTTATGAGAAACTATGGTCTATCATAGAGAAGTACCCAGAAAAAAACCTCACCATTCTGATGGGAGACCTCAATGCCAAGATAGGAACAGATAACACTGGATATAAAGAAGTCATGGGGCGCCATGGATTAGGAAACAGGAATGAGAATAGGGAGAGGCTAGCAGACCAGTGTGCATCGAACAACTTGGTCATTGGGGGCAGCGTTTTCCCACTCAAGAACATCCAAAAAGCTGCATGGGTCTCTCCAGACAACATCACAAAGAAACAGATCAACCACATTTGTATCAACAAGAAATTCAGAAGGTCCATGCAAATTGTCAGAGTAAAGAGAGGAGCAGATGTGACCTCAGACCATCATTTAGTGGTGGCCAGACTAAAGATAAAATTAAACAAAAATTTGACAAAAGCTTACAAGACAAAAAAGAAATACAATACTGCCATCTTGAGAGACACTATCAAGTTACAAGTGTTCAGGTTAACCCTAAGAAACAAGTTACAAGTATTACAGGAGCTGCTGGAAGAGAAAGAAGGGCCCATTGAGAGCAAATTGAAAGGAATCAAAGAAGCAGTTACATCAACATGCCAGGAAGTGCTTGGCTCCAAAAAGTCCCACCATAAAGAATGGATCTCTGTTGACACACTGAGCAAGATCAACAACAGTTGAACTAGAGCAGAGAAAACCAAGGCACAAGCAGACTACACAGAGGCGAATAAACAACAAAGAACAAAGACGAGTATTAGAGCAGACAAGCAGCAATATATAGATGACATGGCAACCAAAGCAGAACAAGCAGTTAGAGAGGGTAACATGAAAGGACTTTACAACACCACCAAGAAGTTAGTAGGGAAGTACAGTTGACCCGAACGACCGGTCAAAGACAAAGAAGGAAAACCAATAATGGGTGACCAAGAACAGAGTTGTTCCTACCTATAGCGGACCGCCCACCCACAAGAGAACAAAATAGGATGGCCATCACCCAGCTCAGGAACGGTAAAGCAGCAGGACCAGACAGTATCCCAGCTAAGGGTGCTGAAGTTGGATATAGAAACAACATTGGGAATGTTCTACCCACTATTTAAGAAGATCTGGGAGGAAGAACAAACCCCAGTTGACTGGAAAAAGGGATATCTTATCAAGATTCCAAATAAAGGAGACATTAGTAATTGCACAAATTACAGAGAGATCATGCTACTATCAGTGCAGGGGAAAGTATTCAATAGAGTTCTACTAAACAGAATGAAAGACCCTCCTTAGAGACCAACAGGCTGGCTCTCACAACGATCGATCCTGCATGGACAAAATTGCAATGATGTGAATTATAATTGTACAGTCGTTAGAGTGGAACTCACCCCTGTACATCGACTTCCTCAACTACAAGAAGGCATTCGACAGCGTGGACAGAGATACCCTATGGAAGCTCCTACATCATTACGGGATACCTGAAAAAATCTCCATCCTTTTTAGGAATTCATATCAGGATCCAAGCTGTAAATTAATACATAGAGGACAACTCACGGAGACATTCCAGGTAAAGACAGGCATCAGAAAAGGATGTTTACTCTCGCCATTTTTCTTTCTTCTGGTGATCAACTGGATTATGAAGACCTCTACAGCTTGGAGAAGGAGTGGAATCCAGTGGACAGCTTGGAAGCAGATAACGGATTTGGACTTCGCGGATGACTTGGCCCTACTATCACACACACAGCAGCAGATGCAGGAGATGACAACCAGTGTAGCAGAGAATTGGCCTCAACATTCACAAAGGCAAGAGTAAGATCCTCAAGATAAACACAACCACCACTAACCCGATCACGCTTGACAGAGAAGCACTGGGGGAGGTGGATGCCTTTACCTACCTGGATAGTGTCATCAACAGGCAGGGAGGCTCAGACATGGATGCCAAACAATGGATAGGGAAAGTACAAACAGCTTTCACACAACTGTGGAACATATGGAGATCTAAAGAACTATCGACCAAAACTAAAGTCAGGATCTTCAATACCAATGTAAAAGCAATTCTTCTATATGGAGCAAAAACTTGGAGAACAACAGTTGCTTTCACAAAGAAGACACAAGTCTTCATTAACAGCTGCCTATGCAAGATACTAAAAATATCCATTGGCCAGAGACCATCAACAACAACAAACTCTGGAATAAAACCAACCAGATTCTGGCAGAAGAGGAAATAAAAAAATTACATTGGAGATGGATAGGGCACACTTTACATAAGCCAACAGATCGCATCACCAGGCAAAATCTCACATGGAACCTACAGGACAGGTGAAAAACAGGCAGACCAAGAAAAACATGGCGCAGAGAACTGGATGCAGATCTTAAGATCATGAAGATGACCTGGAACAAACTGGAAAGTAGAGCCCAGGATAGAGACTCTTCGAGATCCTTTGTAGTCGGCATATTCCCCAGCAGGGGTGGACAGGCATAAATGAATAAAAGAATTAGAGTTCTCCATATGAATGTTAAAATCACCACAAATTATAAAATGATCTGCCATGACTACTAGGCCAGATAAGAATTCAGGGAATTCATTAGGAAACACTGTGTATGGCCTAGGTAGCCTGCAGATTGGTGTCATAAATGATGGCCACTCCACCGCTTTTGCGAGATTTGTCTGGGTGTCACGATGGCCAGGACTGTTACGTCCCCTGGTTCAGTGCTGGTGTTTCTGTGCAGTGTTTCTGTTCTCTTCTATGTGTGTGTTCTGTTCTGTTTGTATGTTCCCTACAGGTGGAGTGGATTCAGTCATCAGTCCCTCCTATCATCACTTATCACTGGCTTCTCCCCTCCGTTATCCCATACACCTGGTTTCTGCAATCAACAACCATCCCATCATGCCTTTTCCCTGTATAAAGTGTGCCGCCATTATGTCTTTCTCTCTCTCTGCTCTCAGGTTTGGTGTTTGGAGTTGTGTGCTGTGTTTGTGCTTAGAGTTAGTTGTGGAGTGAGAGCTGTGTGTTGTGGTAGGTGTTAGAGAGAGTGGTAGGCCTATTGGTGTGTGTGAGTAGTTAATGCCAGTTTTGTCTTTGTTGGTTTGTGCCTTTTATAATTAATCTTGTCATTAACCCTCCTTTTGTTACTTCTTTTTGTTCACAGGGAGTGAGGAGATCTTAGCCTAGAGCTACTCCGGAGTGTACACCTTGCCCGTAGGGGACTCCCTTGTCTAAGCATACTAGATAGACCTGGTATGGGCCACCTACTGTAAGTTTGGGTAGGGCGCCTTGACCATGTGCCAGTTAGTTTTAGTTTTGTGTTGTGTGGGAGATAGGATGGGAAAGGGGGTGGGGGATTCTTTTATTCCGTTCTTTGATTTGGTACGCACAGTCTCCTCACTTTTCATATATTGTTTACCGTGGCAAATAAAGCCCTAGTTTTACGGTACCCTCTGTCTCTGTGTCCTTGCTCGCACCTACGACCCCATACCTCTTTTGCTGACCTCGGGGTGTCCTGTGCGGTGGGTTTGACATCCCACTCCCCTCCTGGGGAGCGGTGCGTAACAGGACTGACAGGGCTGTCGTGGCAGTTGAGCTACTGGTGTAATGTTTTTTTCTGTATGTAGTACTATAATTTCTATGTGTTAATGTGTGTTTTGTTTATGCGCCGAACTCTGGGTATTTGGATTGTAGTAGGCGCTTGGTTACTCATTACGCATGAATGGGGCACTCCCACACCGGCGAGTGATGAGTAATCAAGATGCCTATTAAATCCTAGTGTTCTGGAATGGTCAGCACGTGTTATTGTGAAGTCATTCCTGTCGTCTGTTTGGAGTTCCTGTTACGAAGCTGCAAAGGTGTGTTCTAATGAATGTGTCCTCTCCACTATATGAGTTGTACTTAGAACATATACACTCACCTAACTAATTATTAGGAACACCATACTAATACTGTGTTTGACCTCCTTTCGCCTTCAGAACTGCCTTAATTCTACGTGGCATTGATTCAACAAGGTGCTGAAAGCATTCTTTAGAAATGTTGGCCCATATTGATAGGATAGCATCTTGCAGTTCATGGAGATTTGTGGGATGCACATCCAGGGCACGAAGCTCCCGTTCCACCACATCCCAAAGATGCTCTATTGAGTTGAGATCTGGTGACTGTGGGGGCCATTTTAGTACAGTGAACTCATTGTCATGATCAAGAAACCAATTTGAAATGACTGCTGCTTTGTCACATGGTGCATTATCCTGCTGGAAGTAGGCATCAGAGGATAGGTACATAGTGGCCATAAAGGAATGGACATGGTCAGAAACAATGCTCAGGTAGGCCGTGGCATTAAAACAATGCCCAATTGGCACTAAGGGGCCTAAAGTGTGCCAAGAAAACAGATTGTGAAATACTCAGACCGGCCCATCTGGCACCAACAACCATGCCATGCCCACAATTTCTTAAATCACCTTTGGCATTCAGGAGATTGTCTTGACCAGGACCACACCTCTAAATGCATTGAAGCAACTGCCATGTGATTGGTTGAGTAGATAATTGCATTAATGACAAATTGACCCGGTGTTCCTAATAACCCTTTAGGTGAGTGTATGTGTATAGTTTATAGTTTAGTTCTATTTTTCCTCTGCCGCGTCAGAGCACATCAGCTATTCATTATCGTTGTGCAGCTACTATGCATTCCCTAATAGTATTTATGTAACATGAGTTCCGCGTTCATTAAACATCTCTCATGCTCCTCCCTGCCTTGGTCTCCCATCACTTCAACACCACACAACAATTACATCTAGTTGTGACAGAATAACACATCTCCGAGGAGACCTGCAGTAGAAATCTGCCACGCTTCCGCTGTCTGCCCCCACTGGGAGAGCCACCAACCGGCCACAAGAAGGGGCAGAGGAGGAGGAACGACTGTAGTCTCCCCTAAGAAATTTCTTTGGGCGTTGGGCTACCACCTCCTCCTGGTTCACCACTATCACGACCACCTGGGGGAGTTTCCACCTTTACCTTCAGGTGGCTTGTGGGTCTCCTCACAAAGCTTCTTTATCCATCAGCACCATCTTACTTACAAAACTTATACCGGTAGTCAGCCTCGAACCACAGACTATCATGATGTAGCTGCAAGTCAGCAACTTAGCCCACTACACCACACAGACCTCCCTAGATTTGAAATTTAAGTATTCCCAACTTGGATTTCAACATTTTACAGAAGAATGTGTGACTGGTTCACCCTGGGCAGCATCCTGCACCCAGACCTAAAAAGTCACAGCAAGGACTACTTCCAAATGTTTCTGCTTGGATGCTAACATTTGTTTTGGCTACCTTCATTAAATAAACATGTTCAAATTGGCACCATTCATTCAAGCTTGGCATGAATGGGCTATGAGAGACTTAATAATCTCTTTCTCAAGGGCCACCTGGGGCTAGCAAATTTCATTTCCTGGTTGCTAAATATCTACTTCTCAATTTGTGTTCAGTGAGAAAATAAGCACTTTGGGTAATTATTCTGCCATATAAATCACTATGAAATGTCTTGAAAAAGAATCCTTTGTTTTCCTATTCAATGAATTGAAACCAGATATCTTTAAAAAACTGTTGTGGTTTGGATGTATGGAACACAGTGGTAATTTGATTTATCAAGACCCTGAAATGTGATCCAGTGCCCCGCTCTGACAGGAAAGCTGTGACATAAAGAGCTGGGGTTGGAAGGTAGGAGGGAGTAGACCCTTCACATTAGGGAAATGTGGTGTGTGTTTGTGTGTGTGTGTGTGTGGCCTTGCTTTTGTATGGTTGTGGGGCCCTGAAATTTCAGCGATGGAGTTGCGATTTATGGCTTAGGGGTTAGGTTTAAGGAAAAAAATTACTGTTGGGCATAGGGTTAGAATATGGGTTACTATTAGGTTTAGGCATTACCAATTAGGTTTTTGGTTAGGCATTATTCCAAGGTTGAATTTAAGCACTAATGAAAGGTTACTTAGATTAAGGTAAGGGTTAGGTTTAGGGTTAGGGTTTAGGGTATGGTTAAGGTTAGGGTTAGGGTTAGGTTAAAGTTTAGGGTTAGGTTTAGGGCTAGGAAATAGGGAACATGCATTTTTAGGTAAAACTCTGTTTTCAGGGCCCCACAAAGGTAGAAAAACAAATATGTTTGTGTCTGTGTGTTGAAAGGATCAAAGAATGTAATGGAATATTTCCGATGATTCGCTTGAAATCATTGAGATATTTCCACAGTTTCGCAACTGAAAACAGCATCTAGCTGTAAATGCTCTTTTCTCAGGAGTAACACATGTATTAGTGCCTGGAATTCAGTTCCTGACAATGACTTTCTCAGCTGGAAATGTTTCCCATGAAACATTCACCCACTCTCTTTCACTTTCCCATCCTCATTGTTCCTCTCTCACTCTTTTCCTCTGTCAATCCAACCCACACTTCTCATGTCTCATCCTCTCACATTATCTGTTTTTTTCCTCCCTACCTCTACCTTCTAGCCAGCCCAAATCTGTCTGCATTGTGAAATAAGCCAGTGGTTTCCGTTGTAAATCTGGAGGTTCTGGCGTAAATATTTTGGGCTTGGCTCCAATCTACTGTCTTCAAATCCAGCTTTTCCATCTCTCTGCCAGTGAACACACTGACTCAGCCTTCACCAAGTCAGTATACTCTAACTTACCCTACTCAGAATCAGAGACAGTTTAATCTAATAATAATAGTGATAATGCTGAAAAAATAAAGATATAATATTAGAATGACATTGGTATGAAATTGATTCAAATATCAGCAGATAAATATATACAGTGTTTGCATACACCGGTATGTTAGAGTTTGCAGCAAATATTTAGCAGCAAGATAATGCAGTATCTATTCAGGGATGAGTAGTGGGTCAGTTTTTAAGTAGCCTTAAGTCTTGCGAGTAGAAACTGTACTTTGATGGTCTTTGATGATATCCCAGGCCTTCCACAAGAATTCTGTGAATAAGAGTTCCTGGATGGGTGTGTGTTAGGTCCGTGTGATGTACTGGGCTGACTGCACCAATCTCTGTAGTCATTCCCGGTCATTGCTGTTTCAGTACCAGCAGGTGATGCAGCCAGTCAGGTGCTCTCAATAACAAATAATAATTATAATTCATTGTATTTGTATAGCTCTTTTCAATGACACAAAAGCGCTTTTCATAGTAATGAGGGGGAGGCCCACCTTATCCACCGCCAATGTGTAGCCCACTTCCAGTCACACACATAGACAGACATAGACACAGTCATCACACACACTTCTTTACACACAGAATCCCATTCACTTTGGTGATGCACGGCAGCCATTTCGCCCTAGAACGGTCACCACACATCAGCTATCAGGTGGAGATGTGGGTAGTTGTATGTGCCAATTGTGAATGTGGGGGATTATTAGGCGGCCATGATTGAAATGAGGCCTGGTTGGGAATTTGGCCATGACACCGGGGTCCCTGTCAATGCTCTGGGGCTTTGGGAAAGATCTTTAGACCCTACTGGCCCTCCAACACCACTTCCAGCAGCCTTGGTCTCCCATCCAGGGACTAACCAGGCCCAACCCTGCTTAGCTTCAGTAGCAAACCAGCAGTAGAATACAGGGCTCTAATGGTACAACAGCAGAACTATAGTGAGGCTTGGGGCAAATGCCAAAGTGTCTTGGAAGTAGAGGTTGCTGTACCTTCTTCAAAATTGTGTCTGTGGAACTTGAAGTTCTCTTCCTGCTCCACCTCGGATCTCTCGATTAGGATGGAGGTGTACACTCTTCTTTGCTTTCTGCAGTCCATGATCAGCTGCTTTTGCGGATGTTCAGGGTGAGGTATCATGTTGCTAGGTCATTAACCCTTCCCTGCAGGCAGTCTCTATGCTGTATGTCACTGAACAATAGTTTTTGTTAGTATGGATGAAATGGCTGACAAAATTTGAAATATAATGTTTATGCTTATTTCAAATACTTCTACAGACTTATGCCACATGAATATCAGCCATAGCATTATAACCACCTGCCTAATATTGTGTAGGTCCCTCTTTTGCTGCCAAAACAGCAGCCCCATATGCAACAAACCTTTTCAGCAATTTGAGCTACAGTAGCTCTCTTTTGGATCTGACCACATGGGCCAGCCCACGCTCCCCATGTGCATCAATTAGCCTATTTTTCTGATTCTTCATTTTGTCCTCAAAATTGATGTGTTAGATGCAAATGGGCAAGCATAAAGATTTGAAAGACTTAGACACGGGCCAAATTGTGATGGTTAGATGACTTGGGATCCAGGAAGTTAAAGCTGTGAACCAGTGACAGGGTCGTGGGCGGCCAAGGTTCATTGATGCACGTGGGGAGCGAAGGCTTGCCCGTGGTGTCCGAACCAACAGTCAAGTTACTGTAGCTCAAATTGTTGAAAAAGTTCATGCTGGTTCTAATATAAAGATGTCAGAACACACAGTGCATCACAGTTATTTGCATATGGGGCTGCTGTTTTGGCGACAAATCGAGGACCTACACAATAATAGGCATAATGTTATGGCTGATCAGTTTATATCTTTGATGTCCTGTTTTCACACATATATTCAATACAGAAAACTGCATTTCAACTACTTAGACCACTTATTATCATCTGACCAAAAAACCAAGACTGACAATTCCATGATGACTCAGTTTTCCATCATTTCCCCCCACTCCAATTGTTTCCATTCTGTCACTCTCTCTCTTTCCCCC
>JACXGM010034449.1:0-11975 GCA_016801145.1 Umbra pygmaea | reverse complement strand
ACATAGTTAGTGACTTAACATTACAGCACCATCACCACAGTTAGAGACATAGTTAGTGACTTAACATTACAGCACCATCACCACAGTTAGAGACATAGTTAGTGACTTAACATTACAGCACAATCACCACAGTTAGAGACATAGTTAGTGACTTAACATTACAGCACCATCACCACAGTTAGAGACTCAGCATTCTACCTGAGAACGAGCTGCAACATGAGGTCCTCACAGTTGAGAGAGAGCAGAGTCCTGAAGAGGCCTAAAGACACCATGCACAGCTGCAGGGAAGGAACACAAAGGAAACTGTTTGCACTAATCAAGTCATATTCTTGCAACTAGAAGAATTTTCATGCTTTATTTTTTTACATAAATGTGGGATCATCTTTTTTACATTTGTCCATTAACTTTTCAACTCACTCAACTACTACTAACAGTTCATCCGCTAGCACACACACACACACACACACACACACACACACACACACACACAGAGTTGTCTAGCGCTAAACTTCCGGGGACCAGAAAACAACTATGATACTTAACCGAACCCTAACCCCAAATAATATAACCTAACATTTATTTCTCACTTAAACTTCTCCTAATACCTAAACTTAACCATAAACCTAACTGCAACTGTGACCATAAACCTAACCCCTAAGCTAGAAATTGACTTGGTCCTCACAGGGATTGCAAATGGTCCAAATTTGGGCATTTTTGTCAAGTATTACTATCCTTGTGAAGACTTCTGGTCCAAAATAGAGATGGGCATTTAATATGATTTGACTATTCAAATAGTATCCAATTTGTTTTCAGAATACAGTGAACCCTCGCTATATCGCGGTTCACCTTTCACGGTCTCGCTGCTTCACGGATTTGCAGGATGCAGCGGCTCAGTCAGAAGATGAGTGAAATACACGTGAGTCACTATTTGTCCTACTGTACTTTGTATTTTTTTCATAATCATTTCTCTCCCATTCTAATCTAATGACTCAGGTCGCGGTGGGGCGGTGCTGATCTTCGCAATTTGAAGCCTTCAGTTCGTATTGATGATTAAAATTATTATTTTACAGTACAGTAGTTATTTGTAAAAAAAACATTCATACAGTACTTTTATTTATTAAACAAATGCTTGGGCCTGTAAAAAGGTTTTGTTCTTTGGTTTCAATGTATTATGGAGTAGTTCATTGTATAATAATTGTAAAAAAAATAAAGGTTACTACTTCATGGATTTCGCCTATCACGGTTCTTTTTGAAACGTAACCCCCGCGAAAAACGAGGGTTCACTGTACCAGGAGAGTCTATATTTTCCTAATGCTGCTGGTTCCATTATGTATTTAGCCTGAAATTATGCGATGAATACAGTAAACACATGAACCACTACACATTCTGGCAAGAGTTGTGATTTTTAAGATATTAGATTAATTCAATTAATAATTAATTTAATGAATTAAAGAAATGCAAGGTAAATATATTGAAAATGACAAAGACAATGAACTTGATAAAATATTGCAGCACCATAACCTCTCCAAAACGAAACATAAGTCACAGTTTTTGAACTCACAGTGATCAATTAGACGTGCAACACATCAAACAGCAGTAAAAAACGAGGCTCGATTGAAATAAGTTTTGCAATCCAATATAAATTCTCAATAAACCTCAACCAGAAAATTAATTAGAACAATTCCCTGCACAGGCTGAAAGGTTTGTTATTGTATTTGAAGCTTCTAATAAAACACGTAAAATCTATGTTGATGTTAGTTCACACTACGATTACCTTGCTACAGCGATGGAGAAAGACTACATTTCCTTGCTCCCCAGAATATTATCATGAACCGATATAATGACAGCTCCTTGTTGACATATTGATATCAACGTTTTGTTTAATCACAGGTCCGTGTGAAGCAATGCAGTTTATGAAGCGCTAAAATAAGGGCAATTCTCTATGCAGCATAGTCATATTCACCAGTTTTACTGATATTCAACTTTTTTCTTAATCATACATTACTTAGCATTAGACCTGTGAGGGGGCCAGAGCAGAGGTTTGAGAACCACTAAGTTAGGCTAGACCTTTCATAACTTCTTTCCTGACATTTACCTACCCTGTCTGTCTTTACGGAGTGGCTCCATATACACAGCTGTTCAGAACTGTGCTCTCTCTGCCCCACGCAGGTTCAAGTGGCCTACATTATTTGCTTGGTTTGTAATCATTTCAAACGCCACAAATATTTGAATTCATGACACATGGAAAACATATTTTTTCATATTTAAAATAAAGGTTTTTCATAAACACATCCAAGTACACTCAAAAGTATTTGAAAAAAGTATTTGAATCTGAACTTCCTTTAGGATATGCAATTAACCACACCCATCCCCAGTCCTAAAATTTTCTGTTTAACCAAGCACACACACACACACACACACACACACACGCACACACGCACACACGCACGCACACACGCACACACGCACACACGCACACACGCACACACGCACACACGCACACACACACACACACTGACCCGTGAGTTGCTGCTGATGCGTGTCAACAGTGTGTCAAGGATGGTGTCGTTGTCATGGCGATGCATGAGGATGAAGCGCAGAAAGATCTTGAGTAGAGCAGTTTCTGTGACGCTGCGCAGGAAAAGATCCAGATAGGCTGTACTGGCTATCATCTCATCTACAGATGACTAGAAAGTGAACAACAGAAAATAAACCAATCTAAGTAAGATTGTTAGATTGAAATACGGCATCTCAGAGCTTTGAGGCAGCTGCGGTTGGTGGGTCTTAATTGGGGATGCCGGGCTCGCATTAACGTCCGGACTGGGGGAAACGGAACGGTATCACACAATGGGTTTGATGCGCTACACACCGTTCAATTCACTCAGGTCATGTAATGCGAGCCTGGTGTCCTCAATTAAGATCCACTGAACATTTAAACTTCTGCCTAAGCCAAAATTGGCCAATGAGAGCGTCAACCTACCTTGTGTAGGGCGGGTCCCATGACAGGGACCAGGAAGCCATTGTGCACATAGTCGACCAGCTGGCTGCGTACCAGGGGGTGAGCCACCTGAATGACGGCGTTACAGAACTCCAGGGAGTTCATAAAGAGTACCAGCGAAGACACGCCAATCCAGTCCTCCCTCCTCAGCGCATGCCAGTCATCCCCACGCACCTCGATCTTCCTCGGCAGGGAGGAGTAGAGCGCGCTCAAGCCTGTGGCCAGAACCTGGGGGGTGGAGGGGTGGAAGAAGACAGAGATATAAAAGTGGGCATCAGGCGGCTCAGTGGTTAGAGTAAACAGAAGGTTTTACCCAAAACTCATGGCGGAGCCAAGTCATCTCCCAACGCTCGTTGGAGCGGAGATATCTTGGGCTTGTACCCATTCTCCCGGGAACAAATTATCCAGCCTGCGTGGAGTCTGGTAAGACCGCATTTCCGCAAACAACGGAGAATTAACTTCGGCAATCTTTGTAGTACTGACTGCTTAAATAAGTGTCTAGCACAGGCTGTGGTTACTACTGTCCCTTTCAAGATGGCGTTAATCAACGACCAATCGCTGTCGAATAAATCTTTCATTTTAAATGACTTCCTTTTATCTCGGGAACTGGACTTCTTATTTAATACGGAAACCTGGATTACTATTGCCGATCAAAGCCCGCTAACACAACTCTCCAAATGACTATGCATTTCTTAGTTCCCCTAAAACTACGGGTAGGGGCGGTGGCTTGGCTACCGTTTTTAGGAACAGTTTTAAATGTGATCCACTGCCGTTTAACACTTATTTGAGCTTTGAGCATCAAGTGTTCAAAGTCAATCTGGCCTGCCCTCTGCTCTGTGTTATTGTGTATAGACCTCCAAAAAGTATAACAAGGATTTTATCCATGATTTTTCTGATTTTATGTCAAGGATTACGCCAAATTATGATAATATTTTACTTCTTGGTGATTTTAATATCAATATTCATTGCCCATCAATGCCATTGGTTGGCCAGTTTCTTCAACTTGTGGATTCTTTTAATCTAACTCAGTTTGTTACCGGCCTGACACATAAACACGGACACACACTTGATTTTGTTTTTTCTGTGTGGTTTCCTGTCCTAAATGTTGAGGTAGATTAAATTTGTCTATCTGATCATAAACCTTTGATTTTTAATGCTTCACTCTCTTGTCCTTTACCAAACCATTGTATGCCACCACGCTACATTCGGGCACTTAATCACGCCACTGCTCTCCAGTTTTCCGATGTCTATTCAGTGTCTCTTTTTAACAAACTTTCAGACTTAACTTCCTCTTCTCTTAGTACAGAAGAGCTAGTTACTCTGTTTGACCGCACTGTCTCAGATATCCTTGATATTATTGCTCCACTTAAACTGAAGCAAGCCAAAGCCAAAGCTCAACCGTGGCTAAACACAGAGACCCATGCCCTTAGACAAGAGTGTAGGAAAGCAGAGAGGATAAACTGCAAGTATCTTTGAAATACTGAGAGAACGCAGAGAAACCTGCCAACGTTTTGTCAAAGCACAAAAAGCAAAGCATTTCTCGGATATTATAGCAAAAACTGCACATAGCCCAAAAACCTTGTTTAGTACAATAAACACTACACTAAATCATGTTACTCAAGTCCCTGTTGTTACCCCTGAAACAGTAGAACAATTTCTACGTTTCTTTGTTAGCAAAGTGGACCTTATTAGATCTCGCATCTCCCAGACTGATTATGACCACCCTGATTGTGTGCCTACTACAGCTTCTCTTCATTGTTTTGAGTCTGTGTCCCTCTCAACACTCGTAGATATCGTTTCACTTATGAAGCCTACCTGTTGTTCTACTGATATTCTACCCTCACGTATTTTCGAAGAGGTGTTAGATACGGTCGGTCCGAGTCTGTTGTCTGTCGTAAATAGTTCTCTTAAAAATGGAACTGTTCCACCAACTTTTAAACATGCTGTGGTACAGCCTCTTATAAAAAAACAACCTTGACCACACTGATTGTAACAATTTTAGGCCCATCTCTAAGTTATCCTTTAAGTCCAAAATTCTGGAAAAGATTAATCTCACCCAGCTTTCCAAATTTTTAAGTAAAAATAATGTGTTGGACAACTTTCAGTCTGGTTTCAGACCAAACCGTAGCACTGAAACAGCCCTTCTTATGGTTCTAAATTATTTGTTGCTGACTGGTTACACTGGAACCAAAGGATGTTGGTATCAGGGGTGTGGCTTTAAAATGGTTCAATTCTTACCTGAAAGATCGTACCTTTTCTGTTAAGATGGGAAATGTGTCCTCCTCTACAGCTGTTATAAAGTGCGGAGTACCTCAAGGGTCAATTCTGGGGCCAACTTTATTCTCCCTGTACATGCTCCCTCTGGGCTCAATTCTTCGTAAGCACAATATTCCATATCATTGTTATGCCGATGACACACAACTATATGTACCACTAAAACCTGGTGATACCAACTCCTTGCAGTCGCTTTTTACCTGCTTACAAGACATCAAAGGTTGGATGGCAAAAAACTTTATCCAACTTAACGACAGCAAGACCAAAGTTTTATTGTTCGGCACTCCAAAATCCACCAAGGAACTAGTTGTAAATCTTGGGCCCCTAATCACAAATGTACACCTCTCTGCAAGAAATCTAGGGGTCATCTTTGATTCTAAATTTAAATTTAAAAAAACAAATGAATTCAGTGGTCAGAGGTAGTTTCTACCAGTTGAGGACCATTGTTAAACTAAAACCATTCCTCACTCGTCAGGACTTGGAGATTGTTATTCATGCACTCATATCGTCTCGACTAGACTATTGCATTTCTCTGTACTCTGGCATCTGTCAATCATCATTGTCATATCTGCAGCTTGTCCAGAATGCAGCTGCTAGAGTTTTAACTGGCACTGAAAAGAGGGATCATATTACCCCGATACTGGCCTGTCTTAATTGGTTACCTGTCAAATACAGAATTGATTTTAAAGTGCTTCTATTGGCTTTTAAGGCATTACATGGTCTGGCTCCATTATATCACAGATCTTCTAGCTTTGTATCACGCCCCCAGGACCCTCAGATCGTCAAACAAAACACTTTTAGCTATCCCACAGTCTCGGATGAAAACTAGGGGTGATAGTGCTTTTTCAGTTGTGGCCCCGAGACTGTGGAAAATGCTACCGATTAGCGTTAGGTCCTCTCATATGTTGATAATTATATTCTATATAATCATGTTTAAATACAGTTTGAACAGTTTAGAATGGTATTACTAGATGAGAGAGTTATATGGCTATACTTAAGGGCCTGTTGGAAGATTCTAGGACGTTACAGACAGGGAGACATGTTCAGGGTCAAGATAAGACTTTCCTTTAGGAGAGGAGACGAAGGAAGCAAGGCCAACGATGACGTAAAACAGAGAGAGCCCATACAGCCGTATACTATAACATCAGAAAAAGCTTTAGTTTATGGCTTAGGACTTATAACTTATAACTCTGTTATATATTAGACAGCTTATAACTATATGAACTATTGTAGGTTAGACTGTAATTCCATCACAGGTCTAATACATGGAGATGCCATTCAGACTAATAGAACAGGGCATTTTACTGACAGGACATTAGACAAATAGGGGAACTGAGTTATTCAGAAAGAAGTGCACTAAGGAGTATGGATCATATAGGCAGACAATCAAGGTTAGAACATTAAGAGATAGTAACCAGATAAGAGGTTGAGGTGACCGGCACATGTTCTCACATGAGGCAATGCACGAGTTGAGGGGTAACCTTCTAGAACCTTTTAGAAGGTATGTGAACAACAATGCAAAGGCTATATAAGTCAGTTCCATATGACCACTCGGGGCATTTTTCAGAACCCGTCTTGATGCCTTGTTATGATGACCCTGTTTCCGTAACAAGAAGTACTTTATTAAACATTCTATTATCTACCACAAGCTCCTGAAACCATCATTTCAACAAAGATCTTACCAAGCCTGAATTTAACACTTAACACATACCACAGAGACATTTAAATGTCGTCTTAAAACCCATTTTTATTCTCTGGCATTTGAGTCAGCATAAGGAGATTTGTATCTTACTGTGTAATTTCTACTGTGTGATTTTGTTGTGTTATGTGTGTACTCTTACCTGTTTACAGCAATCTGTTGTTACCTGTACAGCAACTGCTGTTTTTAAATGTGCTTTATAAATAAAATGACTTGACTTGACTGACTTGAAAATTGCCCCAGGGGATGTTCTTGTACTTATTGTAAGACACATTGAATAAGAGCGCCTGCTAAACTATTAAAATGAAAAATATATATTGATGGTTGACTGGTTACACCAGTTAAACCTGACTGGTTTAATAACCTCACAGCCCTGAAGACTAGCAGCCAATGATATGCCTCAACCCCTGGATGAAAAATGGCAGGTGCTGTTTTGATCCACCCAGAGACCCGCCCAACTGGCATCTAGAGCCTTTATTAGTCAAGTACACAAGTCTTAACTGAGCATATCCAGCAGCCTGTTGGAACAAAGCTGGGGAGGACAGCCCAGGTTGAGAGGCGTGTCTGTGTGAAAGGTGTGTGTGTGTGATGTGTGTGAAATGTGTGTCAGCTTTGTGTCAGAAATGTGTGTGTGTGTGTGTGTGTGTGTGTGTTTGTGTTTGTCCGTGTTTGTGTTTGTCAGGACACAGAATACAGTTCAGAGAAGACCCAGACACACAAGTGTCTGCATATCTGGAAACCACTGTCACATCAGAGAGAGCACCCAGCCAGCTCACAGCAGCCAGCCAGCTCACAGCAGCCAGCCAGCTCACAGCAGCCAGCCAGCTCACAGCAGCCAGCCAGCTCACAGCAGCCAGCCAGCTCACAGCAGCCAGCCAGCTCACAGCAGCCAAGGCCACGTGGCCAGATCTCTCTCTGAGGTTTGAGACTACTTGTTCCAACAACATCACACAGCCTAACCTGGCCCATTGCCAGCTACCACTGCACTGCAGCAGGGAGGGGCTGGAAGAAACAAGTGGGGAGACAGCTGTTCACAACCACAACATCTCACAACACTAGCTCCTACTACAATCATGACATCATGCAGCTGATAACTGAGTGGAGACAAATATCATGAAGTGAAGGAACTTTCATTCTTTGCTGCTGAATGATGCTCACTCACTTTTCCCACAGAATGCTCGATCTATCCAATCACCACTCTCATGCTGTTAAACATTCACACACACTTTTGAGGCTGGAATTCGCCCCTAGACTAAAACGGGTGTGGTTTTGTCTTAACTCATATGGGGAAATAAAGACGCCATCCTGACTGTTGGCCACCTTCTGTCCTAATATTGTATCAACATTTAGCCTTGCTAGTGCCTCATTTCATACATTGAAATTAGGATTCAGCGACACCCCATACTTCACACTTGAGGGGATTTTTTTTTAATCTGGTTTCCCTTATAAAATGATGTATAACAAAAACACAACCCTGACATTTGTTCAATGAGATATAGTGTTAACAGAGGCCATACTGAATCATGCATTTAAACATTCAATGTGTAGCATATTGAAGATCTGGGGTGTCCTCATATTGTTATCATATGACTGCACAGAATGAGGACAACTGGCTCCAGCTAATTAGCTCCCTTTAAGGTATACTGTAGATAAAGGGATTATCTATTCTTCACACCTAAATGTACATTATTCACTTTTAAAAAAAAAATCCTCTGTCATTTTTTGTCAACCGTGCATCACGTGACATTCATTACCTCAAATCTAATTTATAAAGCCCTTTTTAAGTCAGCAGTTGTCAAAGTAATTTTTTTAGACACCCAGCCTAGAACCCCAAAGATCAAGCAACAACGCAAAATTGAAACAATATATTCGTGATTGCTGGACGTTAGGCCATTTAGCAGACTTGCTATGTTTGTTTCTGACAGGATAGCAATGATGGCTTCTTACAATGCAGATTTTTGGTAAGTTGTAGCAGATAGATTTGCATTAGTTGTTTAGAAATTAAAAAGTAATTTACAATAATTATTTTATTAAGCCAGCTATCAATTTAACATTTGCTTGTTAACTACCGTCAGCTAATGTCAGCTAACTTTACAGATGTGGCTACAATAAAGTGGTGAAACTCATACCACGTCACCAGTCAGTGCATTTAGTTGCCAATAAATGGTCTATTAATGATGCTTAGAGGTGCTAGACCACTTTAAAAAAACAACACTACCAATGGGTTTGTCTTTTTACCATTGATGCAGGAGATTTCAGTTCTAATTCCTCCCAGGGATACTGTTTTTTTTGGACAGAGACTGTTATTAAATCAATGTAATTCTATCATACAACATTGTGTTTCTAAATTGTCATACGTCCTCTGGAATCCACTCCCTCAAAACTCAAGTTCTTTTTTCAAGGAAACTCTTACAGCGCATATAGGGTAGTGGTTAAGGTCAATCAGTTGGTAGATGCAACAACATTCGCAATATAGTACCTTGTGTGTTCTATTCCCTGTAAAGGCATATCCTATTTTAGATCTAACCTACTTGTAAAGAAACTCCAATGGCACTAAGAGTGTAGACACTCTTTTAGACAGAAATGATGTTATTGTCAACTCAAACAAAACAATCACATCACAATAGCCATAGATGATTGTTTCTAAACAACCATAATATTAGTGATGAACATAATGCTATTGTATATCCCTTCATTCCTAAACCTGGAGTTATGGATATAAGACACTTCTTTAAGAGAGGCGGTGCCTGCAGCTCTGCTGAAGGTCAGTCATGTGAGAAATTCATCAGTTAAAAAAATGCGGATAAAACATTTGAATGGATTGATCACTCATTAAGCCTTGAGTTATTGTAAATTTGAATTAAAAATAACTTGTCAAAACAGGCAAGAATAAGAAAAAGAACATGCAGGCTGACAGGCCTGAGCGAGCTGGTCTGATGTAGTTCTCTAAGCTTTCAGGTAATATCTGGTTGATGACACAGGCCTAACAAGCTCATGCATAAACTGAACGATTTTCATGAGATTTGGGGAGCAGTTGGCTCAATGGTTAGAGAGGCAAAGTTAGATTCAGAAGGTTGCCGGTTTGATTTCCGACTGCCAAATGTCATTGTGTCCTTGAGCAAGGCACTTTACCCTAATTGCTCCCAGGTCATTCATTCACTTGCTCTTAGTCAACTTATCTGTTTAAATAACAGTCAAATAAAAAAAAAAAAAAGATTTCCAGTTCAAGAGGTGTAAACATTCTTTTATTCATCAAACATCTTTTTTTCATCAGTTATTCTTCCCATCATAGAAATTAACTGAGTGATTTAACGAGCCTTTAAGTTTTATCAAATGTTTGGACTTATCTTGAAAAGTCATGTAAAAGGAGAGCGGGGGAGTGACATTTGCAGATTTCGCCAGAGTGGCCAGAAATGCCCCGGAGTTCATCAATAAAGTACAACCTCAATTCCGGAACTGTTGGGACAGTACGGAAAATGCTAACAAAAAAACTGAGTGATTTGTAAATGTACTTTGACTTAGACAAGGTATTTGATGTTTTACCTAATCATCTGCGTAGTTTAAGGTAAATGTTTATTTTGAAATTGATGCATGTAAGGCATTCCAAACAAGTTGGGACAGGAGCAATTTAGGACTAAAAGCAATGTGACAAGTTGAAATAAGGTGACGTGAAACAGGTGAGGCAATCGTGTAATCATCATATATATATATATATATATATATATATATATATATATATATATATATATATATATATATATATATAAAGGAGCCTCCAGAAAAGCCATTCAAGAGTAAGGATGATTCGAGGCTCACCTATCTGCCAATAGATGGTGTATGATACAATACAGTATCATAGTTCGTTAATAAATTATCACATGGTATCATTGATAATGAAGTATATCATTTAGTATCATAATTAATCTATACAGTATAAGGCATATTAGCGCATCTCACCGGGCAGAAGTAGGAGTTCTCCGCAATATAACGTGCAACGCTGTGGTTGTTGGCGGAGGTTGCCATGACGAGGAGTAGGGCATCGCGGGCCTGCTGTCCGATGGCCCCGTCTCGGTGGATGAATGGAACCAACAGTGAGAAGATGAGCAGGTTGGTGGGACCCTGCTGTGCTGGCGCGCTCCTAAACAACAGCTCCAACACCGCTGGAGCACGAGCCATCCACACACAGATCTGGTGACAGGATCACAACATTTAGGTGGTCACTAATTGTTTCAGCCACAATGTTAAAAGAAGTACTCAAGTTACAATGAAATCTTTAGCCAATTGTTTAGGAAGACAAAGACATAAGATTCTAGCCTATTAAAGCAGAGAACAGCGCCTTAACCCCTCCCAAAACAAACTGTCGCATTCCTGAACCTCCCAATTTCAATTGGGATTGTGCTTGGTGGAAATAATCCTCAGACAAAGTTGTTATTAAGATGGGGAGATCATGTGACCGGAGTCCACCTTTAAAATTGGATAAATGCAAAAACATTTGTGGGCTTAAAGGGTACATTTTCTCCATAACATATAGGGGCACAGTCTGGAACGAGGAAAGGACTTCCCCAAAAAAGTTTCCACAATGTTAGAACCACCCAATTGTCTAAAATGTATTTGAATTATAGTTAATCCTGTAGCATTAAAATGACCCTTCACTGGAAGGGGCCTAGCCCAAACTCTGAAAAACAGGGCCTCTTCCAACTAACTTTACACTAGGTACTATGCATTCTGGTACTGTAGGTAGCACCGCAGTCAGATTCATCCATCATAGCCAGATTCATCCATCACAGTGTCAGATTTACATTGACTTGTGGCAAAGGTGGCATCCTATGACAGTGCCACATTTAATGTCAAAGCTCCTAAAGGTGCAAGTGGAAAGGGTTTAGTTTATTTAGGATCTGTGATTAATAAGGGTGCACGTGGACAGAGTTTGGTTTATGTAGAATATGTGATTAATAACGGTGGAAGTGGACAGGGTTTGTTTTATTTAGGATCTGTGATTAATAA
>JACXGM010034448.1:0-11975 GCA_016801145.1 Umbra pygmaea | reverse complement strand
TATATATATATATATATATATATATACACAGTGCCTTGCGAAAGTATTCGGCCCCCTTGAACGTTTCGACCTTTTGCCACATTTCAGGCTTCAACTATAAAGATATGAAACTGTATTTTTTGTGAAGAATCAACAACAAGTAAGACACAATCATGAAGTGGAACAAAATTTATTGGATATTTCAAACTTTTTTAACAAATAAAAAACTGAAAAATTGGGCGTGCAAAAGTATTCAGTATTCCATTCTTGAGTCTGGTGCCTTCCATCAGTGTGACTATTGCACCAAGTAGGTTCATAACAGTATGAACACCTCCAAGCATTAAGACTATGCTTTTCAGGGGACTACTCTGTGGGGCATCCATGATCATCTCTGCTGATTTAGAGTACAGCGGCTGATTAAACATAATAATGGGTGGAGCATTGTGTTTGATAGCCAGGCCACAAACAAAATCCAAGGTAGACAAAGTGCACATTTTGTCTCCAGAGTACATGCCAATCACTGGTAGGAACACAACTGATGATTGGCCTGGATGTTCTCGTCCTTGATGAATGATAGGCATCACTCCCTGCCACACTGGGGTTTGTTGTTGGAAGTTCAGTGAGAGCTCCCACAGGAGTCGTTTTTTCCCCCAGGAGGGATTGCTGATATGATTCCCAATCCGTGGAAGGTCCCCTTACCATCAATAGTAAGGATGTTGTGGTCAACATTGTCCCCAGCAAAAGGAAGTGCCATGTCCAGCACGTATATGTCAAAACGCAAAACTTCCTTGTATGATGAAGCAAATCCCATTCCTTAAAGGGTATCCACAAGGAATTGTGACCGATACACATGATGTGCCTGCACTGCAAGGCCAAGTTGTAATGGAGCTACCACAGCACGTGGTCGTGCTGCCTGGACAATTGCCTGTCCAATTCCTGCAACCTTTCAGCTTGTCTCCTTACCCACAACTAGACCATTCAAAAGTTTACGGAGAGCAAAAGGGCAGAGTCAAGCTCAAGTGACTCGAATACTGATCCGTAACGGATGGGACATCGGACTTCATATAACGTTTGATCAATTGCGGAGCCGTTTAAATTATGACTTGTTTCTGGGATTCCTCTTCTTTTTCTTGTTTGCTGAAATAAGATTGTAGTATTTGTGATATCTTCTCTCTCATTGTCACTATGTCATAGAGGCCTTCCCCCTCAGTGAAATGCACATTGTCCTGGTACTGTTCCCTCAATTTTCTTTTAAGGTATTGATTTCCATATGGTTCAGAATCTGGGTTTGTCAGAGATTCCTTCATTTTGTCTCAAAGATATGTAATTGTCAACTGTTCCTCATCGTTACTCTCGAGGTAAGAGCAAACATTTGTGAATGTCACGTTCCACAGGTAGATTGGATAGAGACAGGCGCGAAGGTTGCGATACTCAAATAGTACTTTATTAAATGAACAAAACAATACTGCCACGAGGGGCTTTCTAAATCATAAACGGGAAACACACAGGAACGCGTACAGGAAACATTGACTGAACAAGAGACAAGGGGAGAACAACCTGGTTAAATACACAGACACTAATTACTAACACCATACATCTGTGCCTAAACAATTACCTAATCCCATAAACAATAAGAACCTAATGACATGAACAAGACACAAGAGGGCGGCGTATACACACAAATGAAGGGAGCACAAAGACAAATATGAAACAAACCCATCCCCAGTGAACACCCAGCCCACCTACAGGGCTGGATGTGACAGTGAATGCCTGATCTTTATTTTTGGGCCGGCCAGACTTTCTGTGCTTTGCATCTGGGTCTTTCGGGAACTACATCAGTATTTTATATCCATTACGAAAACTAGTACTGCATAAGTGGTGGTAAACACAGTCTGCATCATGTAGATCCCGGCCATAATACTTTATCCTGCCTTTCACAGTGAAAGCCCATTGATCTGCATGAGGGTCACAACACTCAAGAATGGACTCTGCAAGTATATAAGTCTTAACACTACTTGTGTCTTTACTTCCACATGTTATCGTAGTCTCACAGAAAAGACAATTGGTTTGGCTGTTGAAAGGACCAGTTGCTAATCAGGCACTTCTTTTTGGTGTTTCAGCTTTATTTTCTTGTTAGATTTTATTGTCTTTTTATTTATGTACTTCTGTTGAAATTTTGAGTATACTATTTCACAGTCGGAAATGTGTACGTTGTCACCTCTTTGTACACTTGCATTGTTGATTCCATCAGCTCCCTTCTGATGAACCCCAACCATATCAGAGCCATCTCTTAAGTTTTTACAGCAAATGGTGCAAGTTTCTTGGTTTACAACAACCTGACTCATGGTCAAAATTGCATTTGGAGTATACTTTTTCCTCAAGCCAATTCAACAATGTCAGTTGCTGAAAATTGTGAATTTAGTTTTGTTGGGTTTAGTATAATGCCCCCTTTGTACTCAAAAACATCTATAGAGGATGCATTACATATGTATTACCTTATTCAAATTGAAATGAATGACCCATTTAGAGGGTTCACACACAGGCTTCTGTTCGGGCTAATTCAAGTCCAGTCAAGTTTATTTCATCCATGAAAATGGAAATTACAGTGCTCATACCCGTCTTAATGCCATAAGATAGAGCCATAAATACAAACAAATAAAAACCATAGTACACTACAAAATTATTAAGATTTAAATGTACATTTAAAGTGCATGTTGCTGTCTTACAGCCTGAGGTATAAAGGAGAGAGCATACCGCTTCGTTCGTGTTACAGGAGGCCTTAGCCTACCACTACGTTCCATAACCCTACCAGTCAAATTACCATGAGGAGGGTGACCCGGATCCCTCATTACTTTCTGTGTCATTTTTTCCAGTCGGTCAACATATACTTCATCCATTGTATTTAACTCACTCACCATTTTTCCAACCCTTTTATTCACTCTATCAATCCTGGCCTTCTCAGTTGCCCCAGCATTTCCGCCCCAACCCACCACACAGTAACTCCAAACACTACATATCACTGACTTAAAAAACATTCTAAGCACATCAGTATTCACCCTAAAAGACTGCAACTTCCTCATGCAATATACCCGTGGACCTGACCTTTGCATTAGAAAGTCAACATGATCAGACCATGTTAGCCTATCATTAAAAACAATGCCTAAATACTTGTATGTTTTCACCCTTTCCACTACTAAACCTTTAATTTCCACTGCTTCAGTTGTAATCTTATTTCTCCTATAATCAATTACCAATTATTTAGTTTTCTTAACATTGAGTTCTAGGAAATGAGTATCACAATAGTCAACAAAAGCTTTTATCTCATTTTGATACTGACTATGGCCATCACTTTCAATTAACCCAATGAGCGCTGTGTCATCAGCAAATTTAAAAACTTGGCAGCATGCCTGCTGTGGCCGGTAGTCTGCAGTAAAAATAGCAAAAAGTAAAGGTGATAAAATTGTTCCCTGGGGTGAACCTGTGTTTGTCATTATCTTGTCTGACTTAACATTTGAGTTCAATTTAACAAATTGTGACCTATTCTCTAAGAAATTTAAAATAAAATAGATAAATACCCTGGGAACCTTTATCATTAAAATCTTATTTACCATGATGTGTGGTTGTATAGTGTTGAACGCCGAGCTAAAATCATAATTCAGAGTTTTTATGGTCAAAGTTATATAAATCCAATTGAAGTTACTATTGGGTGCAATACATTCAATGCCAGGTCTGTGTTTTAGGAAAAAAGGGTATGTGTCCAAAAACACATACTGAGTAGGAGTTACATGACATAGGCTAAATTGTTTACATCTCTCGTTCACCCCAAATAAAGATAAAACCTTACAGTAATCTCGCAAAATCATGTATTTCATAAGTTTGTGTTCATGTCAGTACAATTTAGACAAGTCCAAGGATTCATAGACCCAGAAAACATGGGGTTAGACTCCAATATTACTTGGCTAGGTCAAATAATGAAGGAGTTAGGATATCTTAAAGGCTTCCTGCCCATCTTGGACGCCATCTTGAAAATTACACCTTTTTTGTGGTCAAACTTTGGTAAACTTTGAATATGTTATTTAGGATACCTAATACAACAATTAAAAGCTGAGGAAACTTTTGTTATAATTTTTTTATGGTTAGGTTTTTTTTGTAGCCGCCTTAAAGCCCACAAATGCAATATTTGAGTTATATACAGTGCCTTGCGAAAGTATTCGGCCCCCTTGAACTTTTTGACATTTTGTCACATTTCAGGCTTAAAACATAAAGATATGAAACTGTAATTTCAAGTGGGACACAATCATGAAGTGGAACAAAATTTATTGGATATTTCAAACTTTTTAACAAATAAAAAAAAAATCTGCCCCCTTAAGTTAATACTTTGTAGCGCCACCTTTTGCTGCGATTACAGCTGTAAGTCGCTTGGGGTATGTCTCTATCAGTTTTGCACATCAAGAGACTGAAATTTTTGCCCATTCCTCCTTGCAAAACAGCTCGAGCTCAGTGAGGTTGGATGGAGAGCATTTGTGAACAGCAGTTTTCAGTTCTTTCCACAGATTCTCGTTTGGATTCAGGTCTGGACTTTGACTTGGCCATTCTAACACCTGGATATCTTTATTTATGAACCATTCCATTGTAGATTTTGCTTTATGTTTTGGATCATTGTCTTGTTGGAAGACAAATCTCTGTCCCAGTCTCAGGTCTTTTGCAGACTCCATCAGGTTTTCTTCCAGAATGGTCCTGTATTTGGCTCCATCCATCTTCCCATCAATTTTAGCCATCTTCCCTGTCCTGGCGAAGAAAAGCAGGCCCGAACCATGATGCTGCCACCACCATGTTTGACAGTGGGGCTGGTGTGTCCAGGGTGATGAGCTGTGTTGCTTTTATGCCAAACATAACGTTTTGCCATGTTGCCAAAAAGTTCAATTTTGGTATTATCTGACCAGAGCACCTTCTTCCACATGTTTGTTGTGTCTCCCAGGTGGCTTGTGGCAAACTTGAAACAACATTTTTTTATGGATATCTTTCAAAATGGCTTTCATCTTGCCACGCTTCCATAAAGGCCAGATTTGTGCAGTATACGACTGATTGTTGTCCTATGGACAGACTCGCCCACCTCAGCTGTAGATCTCTGCAGTTCATCCAGAGTGATCATGGGCCTCTTGGTTGCATCTCTGATCAGTCTTCTCCTTGTATGAGCTGAAAGTTTTGAGGGACGGCCGGGTCTTGGTAAATTTACAGCGGTCTGATACTCCTTCCATTTCAATATTATTGCTTGCACAGTGCTCCTTGGGATGTTTAAAGCTTGGGAAATCTTTCTGTATCCAAATCCAGCTTTAAACTTCTCCATAACAGTAACTCGGACCTGCCTGGTGTGTTCCTTGTTCTTCATGATGCTCTCTGTGCTTTCAACGGACCTCTGAGACTATCACAGAGCAGGTGCATTTTACGGAGACTTAATTAAACACAGGTGGATTCTATTTATCATCATTAGTCATTTAGGTCAACATTTGATCATTCAGAGATCCTCACTGAACTCTGGGGAGAGTTTGCTGCACTGAAAGTAATTAATAATTTTGCTCGCCCAATTTGTCTGTTGTTTATTTGTTAAAAAAGTTTGAAATATCCAATAAATTTCGTTTCACTTCATTATTGTGTCTCACTTGTTGTTGCTTCTTCACAAAAAAATACAGTTTTATATCTTTATGTTTGAAGCCTGAAAAGTAGCAAAAGGTCGAAATGTTCCAGGGGGCCAAATACTTTCACAAGGCACTGTATAAATGTCTCATATGTCCTTAAAGCTTATAATCTTGGAGTTCTAGGAGTTGGGATATTTTAAGGGCTTTCTGAACCATCTTGGACGCCATCTGGAGAATTATACCTTTCTAGTAGTCAAACTTTGGTAAACTTTTAATATGTTATTTAGGATACCTAATATAGCAAAAAACATCTGGGAAACCTTTTGTTAGAATATGTTTAGGGTTAGGGGTTTTCTTTTCATGTATGCAGCCGCCTACAAGCCCACAAATACAATATTAAAGTTATATATAAATGTCTCATATGTCCTTAAAGCTTAGGATCTTGGAGTTCTTGGAAATATCTCAGTTTTAGTGTAGCTATAAAACTCTTAGCGTTATGAGTGAAAATGTTAAGGGCGTCCCATCAGCTACTAGTAGCCTCCTAGCAATATATAGCCAAACCACATTGATACTATACAAAAACATAGTATTTACAGTAAAAAATATTTATTTTTGGTCATCAAAGAGTCCCAGGAATGACTTAAAGCATATGTTTCCCAGGTAAACACTATCTTGTTATGTGAAAATGGCAATTTCATGACTGCACATTTATGAGACTCTATTTTGAAACTAACCACAGGCGCTTTGTTTGTGAAGCATGGAACACAGTTCCGAACCAAATACCCATTGTCAATGTGTCCTTGCCTCTCATATGTATTAATATGTGTCATCCTTGAGAAACAGAGATGTTATAAAAGTGCAAGATAATCATTTTTAACCAAAGTTAGACAGAGGTTTTTGAATTCAGAGATTGGTAGTTTGTCTGCTTACCTGGATGAAAACGCCATCACACTGCGTTGTTTGTGTAAATATAATTATACTACTAACACTTTAGCTCATTGGCCATTCACCCCATCATTCCAAACGTTTAGACATATTTTGCAATCCCCTGGAACACATGAATAAATTTTTTTTCCAGGATCCTATCTCAATATATGGCATTGCAGTTGTCTTTCAAAGAGGATGTAGAAAATTAAAACAAACTTTTTGGAAAAAGCTCAACTCGTCATGTTTGGAGGAGAAAGAATGCTGAGTTGCATCAAAAGAACACCATACCTACTGTGAAGCATGGGTATGGAAATATCATGCTTTGGGGCTGCTTTTCTGCAAAGGGACCAGGACGACTGATCCGTGTAAAGGAAAAAATTAATGGGGCCATGTATTGTGAGATTTTGAGTGAAAACCTCCTTTCGTCAGCAAGGGCATTGAAGATGAAACATGGCTGGGTCTTTCAGCATGACATTGATCCCAGTCACCAGATCTCAAACCCATAAAAAATGTTTGGAGGGAGTTTAAAGTCTGTGTTGCCCAGCGACAGCACCAAAACATCACTGCTCTAGAGATCTGCATGGAGGAATGGGCCAAAAGACCAGCAAAAGTGTGTGGAAACCTTGTGAAGACTTACAGAAAACGTTTGACACCTGTCATTGCCAACGAAGGGTATGTAACAAAGTATTGAGATTAACTTTTTTTATTGACCAAATAATTATTTTCCACCATAATTTACCAATAAATTCATAAAAAATCCTACAATGTGATTTTCTGGATTTTTTTCTCATTTTGTCTCTCATTGTTGAAGGCGTACCTATGATGAAAATTACAGGCCACTCTCATCTTTTTAAGTGGGAGAACTTGCACAATTGGTGGCTGACTAAATACTTTTTGCCCCACTGTAGGTACTCTGGGGCTAAAAACGAGTCCCCGCTCTGTACTTCTTTTCTCTGAAGTGTGTAGGTTTGTTTCTCTCTTGTTCTGCTGTGTCTAGAGGTTCTGCTGTGTCACCTTGCAACCTCATTTGATGTCATTGTAGAGCTCTGGTTTGATTGAAAGTACTGGCAACCATACTTCCTCCACCTTAGCGAACCAAACATCACACATTGTTTTGGGGATTGCCTGCCTGACGCTCTGTAAGTGAATGGCTAACATAGCAGTCTGAAACACTGTTGTATCTCAAGCCAACTGCAGTAAGACACTGATTCTTCAGTATACACTAGACTCTTACTAATCCAACCCTTAATAAAACGGCCTCTCAATTATCTGGCCATCTTCCTTCCGTACATAATGCAACAACCAGATATGTGCAGTACCAATGTAAAGCGACTGCTTGACAAAACAATGAGCATCTTTATTAAATCAAACAAAATTGTCAATCACTGTTTCCCGACTACACTGTAAATATTGTAATAAAAGTGATACGACTTCAATCAAGTTACCGTTTCTTCTCAATTTGTTTGCCTACTGAAATTTGGGGCTGCATGTTAAACGTAAGACACTGATTGGCCAAAACAAAACCTCTGGATGATTTCAGTTGGCTCCCATTTTCATTGGCGGAATGGCAAACGGTTTCACTGCGAACTACAGTTGAAATCGGAAGTGCCCCATTGACATTCGTTCAAATAAAGCTTTTGCATGCCATACCTTGCTGCAGGGTGGCAGCCCCCGGCATTGCAGAGCGGGAGACCAAAAGAAAGTAGAGCAGTGGTCTTTTTTTTTCTCTGCGTGCCTGCAGCATGCAAATCAGAGTGTAGCGTAAAACCAATAGGAACGCTTGTAGGCAGTACAACTATACATGGTTCCCACATCACGTTACAAAATGAATAATAGCATTTCACAAAAGCTAGCATGAGATCCCAGTTGGTTATTTTGAGACATTGTATGATTGTTTAGATTTTGTCTAATGACTAATGACTTCTGTATGAATGAAGATTGGCAGTGTTACGGATGATAACATGATTTCTCAAGTTTGAATCATAGGTTAGCTAAGCCATCAACTTAGTTATAGCTCATATAAAAAGAAAAGGGGTGGTGGCCCGGGCAAAAAACATTACTACTGATGCTTGAATGGGGGCCTCTCTGGCATCTGCCCAAAATCCAGTCCGTCACTGACTGTGTATTCATGCAATGATCACTCTATGTTTCATTATTATATAATAATAACAAGCTTTACTTTTCAAACCTAATAAAAACTCTAAGTCGTTATCTTTATTCCAGACATTACTGAGATGTGTCAATGTAGTTTAGCTAGTCTTGGTCAATTAGTGAGTGATACACTATTGCTTTTCTTTTGAATGCAGTTTGTGGGTGGTAAAATATTGCAACTGTTGGATTTATCACAGTAAAGTAATGGCATTCAAAGCTGCTGTTTTTTACCATAAAAACAACTGCATTTTTTATACAGTGTGGAGGATTTCAGCCGGCTCCCATTTTCATTGGAGGTACGACAAGCGGTTTAACCGCAAATGTGTGAATGTGCCCTCTGAACAATGTCTCAACATAAATGACTGGGATATCAAGCTAACTTTCATGAAATGTTATCATTTGGTCTAACGTGATGTGGGATCCATGTATAGTAGTACCCTCTACAAGCGTTTAAAAACCTATGGGTTTTTCAATGATTTGCATGCTGCCGCTGAGCATAGGAAAAAATAGACCACTGCTCTACTTTCTTCTGGTCTGCCGGTCCGCAATGCCAGGCGCTGTGTGGCGCGCAAAGCTTTTTTTGAACAGCTGTCAATGGTGCACTGCCGCTTTCAACAATGGCAAGAGTCTAGTGTAAAATAAACAAAATACAATACTACACATCCAGACTAAAATGGGGGCCTAAAACTACTTTTGCAATTATGAAAGCAGCAACATATAGCTTTTATTCTTTCAATAGATGTACAATATTACTATTTCCGTAAGATGACAGTAATTATAGTGCTGTTTTGACATTATTCCAACCCTGTCCACTGCTCACATATTCCTGAATCACAAACAGTATACCAAAATTACATTGGCTTTACATTTGGAAACATTTTTTTTAAGAATTGTTTAATAAACTAATGATTCAATGATCATATCTTTTAAATATCCTACAGTTTAAAAAAAAAGATATAGTGCCATGCATGCAGACAAATACAGATGGCTCAAGACTGCCAGCCCATGAGCTAGCCATGCTACCTATTGTAAATAAAACAGACATATTAATGCTATTCAAATAGAAAAACAATTGAACACCATACATTTTCACTTCAATGTATCAGATGCATTCATTCACCAGCTAGCATTTTTTGTTTGTTTTGTTTCAAAGACTCCACAAAGTAAGATCCAAAAATGTCGGTGACAATGTCCCTAAGTGTGTTGGGATTTCTACTGGTGCTTGTGGCAGGTATGTTCTAGTTTTTATTTATTATTTTTCATATGTCCTATTTATCCTAATAGTGATGTAGTAATAATAATATACAACTTGTATTAAGGCTGTATTATTATTGGGTAATGGTTCCCAAATATTTTCACTAAGGCTAAGACCACTTCCTAATTTATTGTATAAAATAAAATAAAAAAGATGCTGTTACTATCTTCATTGATCCTAGTCATGATTGATCCTAGTCATGATTGATCCTAGTCATGATTGATCCTAGTCATGATTGATCCTAGTCATGATTGATTCTAGTCATGATTGATTCTAGTCATGATTGATTCTAGTCATGATTGATCCTAGTCATGATTGATCCTAGTCATGATTGATTCTAGTCATGATTGATCCTAGTCATGATTGATCCTAGTCATGATTGATTCTAGTCATGATTGATCCTAGTCATGATTGATCCTAGTCATGATTGATCCTAGTCATGATTGATTCTAGTCATGATTGATCCTAGTCATGATTGATCCTAGTCATGATTGATTCTAGTCATGATTGATCCTAGTCATGATTGATCCTAGTCATGATTGATTCTAGTTATGATTGATCCTAGTCATGATTGATCCTAGTCATGATTGATTCTAGTCATGATTGATTCTAGTCATGATTGATCCTAGTCATGATTGATCCTAGTCATGATTGATTCTAGTCATGATTGATCCTAGTCTGCTGCCTTTCCACAGAAACATCAGTTTTTCAATTCTATATTTACTAAAAATAATAAGAATGACCTTTAAATACATTTTCCCTTAAAACTGATAAGAATGAACAGAGATAATGTGTCAAGCAAGTTGTTTTTGGTTTCCTTGACCGATTATTTATGATTCAACAAAGGCAGTGCATCCTCCGTAAATTAGTTGCTGATTTAGTGACTGCCAATTATGCTGACAGCAGTTCTTGAGGAATGAATTGCTTTCATAAATTCAATAAATTACCTGCCACCCACACCCACTGTGGCATTATTTAAAAACGTTTTGGAAAAGGTGGAAAGAAAAAAAAGGTTTGGCTGAAAGATCAGTAGGTTGGATTCAAACCCATGCTGATGGACCAGAGACACTGGTTTAGAACAGTGGACAAGTAGCAGGATGCTGGTTCTTCACCATGGACTGGCAAAGCAAACTGTAATTTTTCTAATTCCATTGTGTCATGTGACTGTGTTTCAGTCGCTCTGGGTCAGGACGGCATCAATCAGAGTACCTGTGTTGCAGAGGATGCAGCTTCTCTGGCGAAGGGGATTGTGACACCAGGCTGGGGTGTGAATTACAGCACTCAGAGTATCTGTGCCTTGAAGGGGTCAACAGTGAACCTGTCCTGCTCTTACATGTATCCCAGTGGCACAGTCACATCAACCTTCTGGTTCACTAAATGTAAATGGCCAACTTATATTAGTCTTCTGAATGACTCAGACTACACTGGTCGTGTGAACTACAGCAGCAATCAGATGAATACAAACACCCTGACAATCACAGACCTGAGAGTGAATGACTCAGCTATCTACTGGTTTAGATTTTTAACAGATCAAACTGAAGGGAAATATTATGGCAAACCTGGAGTCACTCTGTCTGTTACAGGTAATATGATTTATAATAGTATTTTCTGTAATTTAGTTAGTTCTACACCGTTTCATTGTTTTGAACTCTCCAGAATTATTGGCACCTTCAGCAAAAGAAAATGTAAATTAACCCTCCAAACTTGACTGACTCCCAAACCCTACATGCTAGAAACTAATGGTTGGTGCCGTTGGAAAGAGGGAATTCTGCAAAGAATGAGCGGTGTCATCCATGTGGATTCATCAAAGCCACAGATATCACATCTCAAAATTGGGTCATTTTTCAAACTTAATTTTGGCTACTAACAACATCACAGACAGGAAGTACTGTAGGTAAGATCTTGGAAAAGGGTAGGCTCTTGGAAATGGTCAGGTATCAGGGAAGGGTCATGGTCAGGCAAGGTTACGGTGACAGGCAAGGGCAGGGTGATAGGCAAGGGCACGGTGACAGGCAAGGGCACGGTGA
>JACXGM010034447.1:0-11830 GCA_016801145.1 Umbra pygmaea | reverse complement strand
AATACAGCTGCAAATCTTTATTAATTAAAACTCCCGCTTCTTTAGTTATTTCTTTTAAGTTTTTCTGAATTTGTTGCAAATTTTTGTTGGAACGCAGCAGTGAGAGATTTTTGTGTTTTCACTAACGAGTGGACTCTTCTTGCTCCATTTCATTGCTGGGATCCTTTGAATGACGAATCAGAGAAAAATATCTGACTGTAAGTACACATCTTTTTGTCAGTCGTGGCTGTATTAGCTGAACGAACAGGTTTGTTTACAATGCACTCACGTCACATTATTATGTGGCTTTTTATTCTTGTCATAGCTATAGTAAATCGGATATTTTAGATACATTTGTGTGTTTCGAAGTTTTCTTTTCATGTCAGACATGTATATGCAGAGTAAAATCTGAACTTGTGAGCAGTGATTCTAATCCACCTTTTTTTTGGCCAAAGCATCTGCTGGCGGGACGCTGATAACAATCACTTCTAGACATTCTAAATGGAGATCTTGCTGACCCTTGATACAGAAGCCCCAATGCAAAGTATGGACTCTTCTCACAGTATTGTTACATTACATCGCATATGTCTTCAAAACGTATTGGTTTATTGTTCTGTTAATTTACCATAACAAGGTGACTCTGCTTGAATGTCACGAAAAAGTGGGGAAAAAGTCTGCACATATTAACAATCTGTAAAAACGTCTGCTGACCCATTGTAAAAACAAACCATGCATACCTCTCAGTTGACGGACAACCGAGGCAGATATGTAACGTGTATAAATATAGATTTATGAACTGCCAACAGGTAGACACTGTAGTGATGCTCAGCTCAGCAAGCTTGCCAGCGGGTGTCGACGAATACCACAGATCGCCTTCCAGCACCTAACTCCTGCCACAGACATGTCAATGCTCTGACTACTGATCGATGCCTCTCTTGCCACTGAGACGTTAATGCTAAGCCAAGCCGACTAAATGTTGAAGCATTCGGGTATAGGTTTTGTTGATTCCAAATGGCCTGCCCACACGTAATCATGAGTGAGTGCTAACTCCTGTTGCCTTACTGAGTAGGTAACACTACTTGATTAATCAAATCCACTCGTTATCTAAATTAGGAGCATTCCATTTCCTTATTTAAATGCTTTTCTTTGGAAATAGGCAGTTTTTACATCACTGATTTTATCTGATGAAACCAATGATGCAAAACATTGGTGAATAACTGCCATCTGCCAACCAGGTGGGTTCTGATGAATTATGATGACTTAACTAATCCCACTTTATTTGTTTTACAGTGTAGGGCAGACAGCAATTAATTGACCTACCTTCTGACAACAAAAACACCCTCTACTGTTTGTTTTTGTAGATGCCTCATTGGAAGTAGCACGAGTATTGCTTTCAGACTGCTATGCAGAGAACACAGTCTTGTGTATCAATGCATACTTATCTGCTAAGATGGCTGCCTGTGCCAAGGACGCCACTTTTTGTTTGTGAACTACAATGCATTCTGGCAGATGGTTTTTAAAGTCTTCTAGAAAGACTAACTCTCTAACTTCGACTAGAATTGTGGCCTTGCTGGCCGAACACCATCTATCCAATAAGGACTCTTTGTCCCGTGTGAACTCTACAAAGGGCCTACTAGCAGATTTCCTACGGTTCCTGAAGGGTTGCCTGTAGGCTTCAGGAACCAGCTCATAGGCACGTTAAGCTGTCTTTTACTACGTCATAGTCCAGACTGTTCTCCAAAGACAAGGAAGCCACCACCTCCTGGGCCATCCCAGACAGCTTGCCCTGTAACAGTAAGGGACGCACCTCCTTGGACCACTGACTCCAATGCGGAGAAGTAGCTGTCTACTTCCACGTCTCTGAACAATGGCATCAAAGCAATGGTTTTATTTACATCTAAATGTCCATGTGAACCACTAGGTGGAGGTGGCACACACAAACTAGCCTCCAAAGTGTGCTGCTCTTGTGTCATTTAATTGCCCCTTGGGGATGAATAAAGTGATTTGAATTGAATTGAATTGAACTCCTTCAACAATAACCCTATCGAAGGATCTTCCAGGAATTTTGCAACGGCAGATGCCGCCACTCTAAACATTACATGAAGCAAGACAAAGGACACAGACCAACAAAGCAGCACATGAAACTATCTATGTAACCAACAGGCTAAGCTAGTCCTCGCTCACACCTCAGTCACCGACCACAAAGAAGTCCGAGCAGTGGGGCGTCAAAATCCCGGACGAACCCCGTTTGTTAAGATCTAGCTCCCATAGGAGGGGACTCTGACAACCGACTGCTCAATGACCTCCCGAAGCCAGTAGAAGAGGTATGGGGTCTTGGTGCGTGCAATGACCCATACACAATGTTACTGTTTAAAAACGGCTTTATTTGCCACTGTAACAATAATGTTGGGAGAAGGGGAGGGCTGGATGGAACCAAAGCAAAGAAAGAAATATAAATATAAAGTTTCCCACCCCTAACCTTCCTAACACAAATACACAATTCCTAACTGGCACACAAACAAGGCGCCCTAACCAAACTTACAGCTGGTGGTCCGCCCAGGACTAACTCGTTTGTTTAGACTATGGAGTATCCCTAACATGCGGTGTACTACTACCCTAAAAATACTACCCAACTCCCTGTAAACAAAATAAACTAATTGTTAATAAGTACATTGCCAATAATACAAGGATCACAAACTATTGACCACAAACATAGCAAGCTCTCTCTCAATCACTACCAAACTGGACAAATAACCAAAGGCTCTCACTGCAAACCAACAAAGTGTAATCAAAGCTCACTCAGCAAAACCCAAAGAGAGAGAATAGAGAGAGATAGAACACAGGATGTCACATTCATACTGTTGATGGGAATGACCGGAACCAGGTGCACAGGATTATGGAAGGGAGGAGTCAATGACAAGTGATGATTGGAGATGATTCGGAGATGATTGGAGACACCTGCACAGAACACACACAGAACAGAGATACACGTACACAGAATGCTGACAGGACTGGGGACGTAACACTCCAAAGACCCCAGAACAAGGCAGTCAATTTTTCAGACCTAGCTCAAGATTCAGCTGCCATATGCACCACCCCAGTAAAAGCTGGGAGCAGAAACAGAGACCCTGGCTGCAAAATAGCCAGAGGACTATGATTTGGATACGCAGTGTTTCCACAGCAATGTACTACTTTCTTTATTGTCAACAGGAACACGTGTTTCCCTGCTGTACATAGCAAGTGGCATACACAACATAAATATTTACCTTGTCTGTCATAATGTTATAAGCAGTAATTATAATTTTGGTATTTACAGTATTTATGCTAGAACACATTTAGGAACTAAATGTATCATGTTGGTATATAACATACTGTCAAACTTGTATAGACTGAATTTATCATCCTGGTATACCCTATATGTAAAATACTGGTGTATGTTTATCATAATTGTACTGTATACTGTAGATACCATACTGCTTTATTTTTTATGCTGGTTAATACTTTATATATCATACTCATATATAATGTGTGTAATATACTGGTATATTTTATCATAATGGTTTATGCTGCAGTTAACATAATAGTATTCAGTATAATTATGTATTCATAATACTGATAATTGTTTTTTTATCACACTGGTTTATTCTGGATTGATTATACTTGTTTTCATACTTGTAATAAATGTATTTATCATACTGGTTCATACTGGAATAATTATACTTCTTTATATTGATCTAAATGACACTGCCACTTTCCTTCTCTCTTCCTTTAGTTAAAAATACATTGCTACTAAAGTAGCCAAGACAAATGTTGTTATTATATGTTGCACATATGTTGTTATTATATATAAATGAGCCATTAAATTAAACAATAACAGCTGTCAAAGCAATACTGATATTTAGACGTAATGACTTGTGTCATTATTACTTTTTTACAGTAGGGGGAGACAAAGTCAACAAACTGATTAGTAAAGCTGCACTATAACGTTCCATTCATTTGTCGTGTTGGCCCGAATTTTATGTATTTTTTTACTTTGTTTTTACTGAACACAGGAATAATACAGAGAAAATATAACCAATTTCTGAAAATAAAAGCAATTATTTTGTCCATAATATGCATTTGTTGCTACAGTTAGATATTGTGAAATGTCGATTTTTCTATTCTACTATTGTCTATATTTTGCATTATTTCATTTGATGTTTTAAACCCCGTGATTCAATATCCTAATGTTTACTAAAACATATTTTTTGTAGTTTTTTTAGTTTTCAAAAACGTTTTATAGTGCAGATTTAAAATAGGTGTTTACAGACATGGCAGTATTTCATATTAATATAAGATACAAGTATACATTCATTTTACAACATGCACAGTTTGTAAAAACAAATTTTCTGTATTTCATTTGGATGATTTTACATTTTTTTATGGTAAATTGTATTGTGTGTCCATTTCATGTGTGGAGACATGGATCATGGTCTGGGCTAGCAGAGTCCACACCCCTCCCTATTGTAGAGAAACACTATAACACCTTGTCTTAGCAAATGTTCAGACCTTTAGTAGCATCATACAACACATAGATAGTCACTATACCAACCCTCATTAAGCCCAACAGTCATTGGACCTATTTATTAGTTTACATTTTAATCAGCAGACACTCTTAATCAGAGTAACTTATAGGAGCAATAAAGGTTAACTGTCTTGCTCAAGGACTGAACGACATCTTTTTCACCATGCCTGCTGAGGGATTTAATTTAGCAACTGCGGTTAGTGGTCACATGCCAGGTTAACTGTTGCCCTTGTAGACATCAGCACAGAGGTCATTTGAGCATGATGGTATGAGTATGTTATTGGAACCATTTCAACATTGGTGATGGCAGAGTTGTGTTGATGACTGATCATGTTCAGTCTTCAGTCTTTAAGAAGGCGATACATCAGTATTCTGCAGAGAGGCTGTCATACACAGTACTTCCAGAAACAAGCTGTGAACAAACAGCGAATCACCTTTCAGTTATGATTTTACATCTGGGATGATACTTGTTTTAAACTGAAAAGCACTTTGGAAACTATAAATTGTACAGTATCAAATCGTTGAGGTACTCACGCTCATTTCTTTTTCTTGCTGAAGTTTTGTCTTTCGGTAATGCATGTGATGAGAGCTCCCGTTCCACATCCAAGTCGTCTTTCAACGCCTCTAGCTGTAAAGAACACTGGTTACAAACTGTCAAAGAACACTGGTTACAGACTGTCAAAGAACACTGGTTACAAACTGTCAAAGAACACTGGTTACAAACTGTCAAAGAACACTGGTTACAAACTGTCAAAGAACACTAGTTACAAACTGCCAAAGAACACTGGTTACAAACTGTCAAATATCACTGGTTACAAACAGTCAAACAACAATGGTTACAAACTGTCAACGAACACTGGTTATAAACTGTCAAATAACACTAGCTACCAACTGTCAAAGAACACGGGTTACCAACTGTCAAAGAAAATTGGTTACAAAATGTCAAAGAACAGTGGTTATAAACTGTCAATGAACACTGGTTACAAACTGTCAAAGAACACTGGTTATAAACTGTCAAAGAACACTGGTTACCAACTGTCAAAGAACACTGGTTATAAACTATGGAGGAAAACTGGATATAAACTTATAAAGAACACTGGTTATAAACTGGCAATTAACACTGGTTATAAACTGTCAAAGAACACTGGATATAAACTATCAAATGTACACTGGTTATAAACTATGGAGGAAAACTGGATATAAACTTTTAAAGAACACTGGTTATAAACTGGCAATTAACACTGGTTATAAACTGTCAAAGAACACTGGATATAAACTATCAAATGTACACTGGTTATAAACTGTCAATGAACACTGGTTATAAACTGTCAAAGAACAGTAGTTACATACTGTGAAATACTACTGGTTAATAAAAAAAAATATTACTGGTTACAAACTGAAATATTATTGGTTAGAAACAGTGCTAAATGCTAATATACTGGTAACACTCGTTATGAACTGTCAAAAGAATAGTGTGATGGTATAGAACTACACTCATTGGTTTGTTTTTATAAACCCTCCCATTCATAGCATCTGCTGATGAACATATATACAGTACCAGTAAGACTATATCCAGGTTTCATTTTTTTAGCATACAAAAAGGAATTCATAGACATACCTCCCCCACCTCGGCAAGTTTTTTGGCCAATTCTAAACCTGCAGATAACAAAATTAGTTCAAATCACATGAGAAGGCTTGCAAGGTAATGAAATGTACAGTAACATCTATTGGGATTATGATATGTGCATGTTATATACTGTAAATGCCTTACCTAAAGTGTCCTTTCTCTCAGGTACTAAGCTGTTGTGTAGTAACAGTGCCAGTATCTTGTGTTGGACATTTGTGCCTTCCCTCGGGTGATAAACATGGGTTTCTGAGTGAGAAATTACAATACCGTACATCTGTGGTTACTATAAATATGCCATGCAAATGAAAGTTCTTATTTAACTGATGCCCCATGAAATGTAATGTCTTATTTTAAATCATTTCTATCAAGGGTTTTGGAATGAGTTTGATATTGGGGGAACACCATATATTTTTCACAAATTGTTCTTATTATTGGGGGGGACCACAGTGCCTGTCTGCAACATTGGGGGGACATGTTGCCCCCAGTGCCCCCCTGTTCCTAAGCCCTTGATTTCTATTGACCAATAGATAAGTTTGCATTCACATAGTTGATGGGAATCACCCCAATGAGATTTTGAAACTGAAAGCCTTGAAAGATAATGCCAAGATTATTTAATGTTGGCAAACAAGGAACTGTAGCAGTTCAGTACATAAAGAATACATTTTTCACACATGTACTTGATTGTTTAACCCACTTGAACAGTCTTTTATACAGTTAATACATTTTGTATGGCGTTAGTGTCCCTACATACATAACAACAAAACAAATGATTAACATGGCTCCACATCAACAGTGTAGATTTTACACAATTGCTAAGAACACTATCAAATTACAAACCATAATAAATATGTTTTTCTACATACGATTATTATCATTTATTCTCAGAGCTTGTAATATTTACAGTATCAATATGTAAAAAATATATCATTTGAAACTACAATACCTGTAGCACTTATGCACCCAAATAGAACCTTTGCCTTTTGCATGCTGACAGTTTAACCGACAGTGCATCTAAACAGGTAATATTAAACACCATTCAGCATCCTCACTCTGATTCCATCTCCTGACAGTTGATCCCAATAGGCCAGACATTAGGACAGTCAGGAAGCTTGCACACTCCTGAAAGCTGCAGACTCACCAGGGTTGAAGAGGCTTCTCCCCTCCGCTCCGAATACCCCCTGTAGGTGCAGGATGGCGAGCAGCACCAGCCAAAAGTTCACAAAGACAAACCTGCCCATGACAATGGAGCAACAGTCCCCAAGGAGAGCTTAAAGTCAACTGGTTCTTCAACTGCCCAAGCGATCCACTGCCTTTGGTCCATCCTAGACATACTTTTATCCTGTCAGACATGGAACGAGGGAAAGGGGAGGGTGCACTCAATCAATAGGTAGTGTGGCTTTCATCAATGAACTAGCGTCATTGCGAGGGGGTCAGCGTAGTGCCTGACAGAAATATTACCAGGGTGTGTGGCGATACATCAACATGACAGACACAGATCCAACCGAGAGCGGACCATGTGAATCACCTGTTATTTATGAATCTTTACATTTTCTTTACATGGAGAGGAATGAGACCAGATATTGGCACTGGAGTCTCTAAAACACTGACCTACCCCCCTATACACACCTGTAAATATTTTCTTTCAGGTACTAATTTTCTGCCAAATTATTTTAACATTTATTACAAAAAATAGTAAATAAAAACTAAAGAAAAATAAATGGACCAGTCACAGGTAAACAGTGTGACCATGCTCTTGGCATTTTCAAGTCATTCCTTACACAGTAATACCTTTCTTTGCATTGTCAGTATATAGTTTAAATTGTTAATTTCCACCGAGAATTGCATTCCTAAATTGAACTGGTCATAGCTCTGGACGTGAAGTAAGGAGATGCATATGTGTGATGCAATTTCAAAGGAAACATTTAGAAGTGATATGAAATTAATGTAGTAATATAAAACAATGTAGCAGCATAGCACACTATATTCCACAGCTGGTTTGTTTCTAAAGCTAAACAGGGTCGGACCTGTTCGGTCCCTTCATGGGAAACCAATGTTACTGGAAGTAGTGTTGGAGGGCCAGTAGGGGGCACTCTTCCCTCTGATCTAAATATCATTCCCAATGTCACAGGGCAGTGATGGGTACATCCATAAGGGGTGCATAGGGTGCTATTTTTCGGATGGGATGTTAAACGGGTGTCCTTACTCTCTGTGGTCACTAAGATCCCAAGGCTCTGTATTCATAAAAGTAGGGGTGTTAACCCTAGTGTCCAGGACAAATTTCCAATCTGGCCTTAATACTGTCATGGCAACCTAATCATCCCCAGCTGTCGATTGGCTCATTCATCCCCTTCCCTCCCCCCACTTCTCTCCAGGCCATTGCTGTAAATTAGATGTTCTCAGTCAGCTTGCCTGGTAAAATAAAGGTAAAATAAAAAGTAAAATAATTAAGAATGTAGACATGATATTGGACTTGAGTGAGAATCTTAATAGTGAAATGATTCTGTCCTTATAAAGTGCCCCAGGCCCAGAAATAATCTCTAATCTAGGCTAAATGTCTGCCTGGAATCCTCACCAATGTTGATCAGACCAAACATAAATTTCTGACATCGAGCCATGCTACAGTACCAAATGCATGTTGGTTGCATTTTCCATGCCAAATCTATAATATTTACTACTTCTACTGTTGTACAAATTCCAGACCACTGCTCAGTACATATCGTGTTATTATTATTATTACTATTGTCATTATTATTTTAAAATTCTTATATTGTTGTAATTCTTGTTTATAAGCCCACTGCATAGAATCGCCGTGCCATGTCAAAATAATTTCTCTGCATAGGATGATGTATATTATTCGATGCATATGATAAATAAACAACTTTGACTTTGACTTTGACTTTGAAATCCCATCTCACCACTCTTTCTGTGTAATCACTGCTATATTTATGTGTCTGAGGCTTTCAATCTTGGTTCTTCATCAAGCTTCTTGGATGCTATTTTAGTTATAACTTTTGTCTTCAGCTAAAGAAGTGATTGATGTCTAGCCATGTCTGCCATCCAAATAGTACATCCAAACACATCCATCTCCTCATGATACGGATTTCAGAACTTGAGGACTTGAGTGAGTCACAGTGACTGAACCTTCTTACATCAAGGAGATATTGCACCATGTGAAGTGTTTTGTCATTTTTTGGAAATATTGTCAATATCTTGATGGATATTCAGGCATGGCTCACATTGCCACGCACAACGTTCGTAGTGATGGAACTTATTTTGTCAGTGTTCAAATATTTTTCCCAGGAGTCAAAGAATTAAAGAATAAATTAATTTAATAGATAAAGAAAAATTACAATTACATTACAAGTATTAAAGGTAACTTTGCTCTGGAGACTTTGAGGTTAGGAAGCGATGCATTAGGAAAAGACTAGCCATGGGGCAAAAAAAAGACAGCCTGGAAGAACTGTTCCTGGTTATGGTGCATTTATACCTGATTGATGTGTCCTTTTGGCCAAAGTGTACTATTGTGGGTTGAATTTGAAATAAACAGTTAGCCAACCGTATCTAAAGGGCACATCCCAATCCCAAAAAGACCCTTGTTGATCCATGCGAAATAGTCATTATATATAAGAAATCTACTACAGTTAGCAACTAATGCAATCTTTAATCTAACACACAGTACAAGAGTACTATTACCGGTAATGACAATGTATTTATGTTCATGTTAAAAAACTTATACCTGATATTCTAGACAGAGTACCTCTATAGACATGATGAATTGACAGCCTCTATCTATTTAGATGTTTATAACTTTTGACATTATTTATCTTTAATGTCCTTTCTACTATGAGCAGAAATCATTTGGCAATACATTTGGTAGTGGATACCTTCAGAGAACAGAGATTGAGACACCCAAGCATTATGTTCTCAAGATGTCCGTCTGTCACCTAACATTAACTCAGAACTTTCAGAGATCGATCTAGGATGGTTGTTTGTGTTCAGGAAAAGCAGTAACTCATTTGACACATCAATATTTGAATAGATCAGGTCCACTCAGTATTGTAGACTCACTAGGCACACAATCAGATGCAGGCAATGCTGCTGCCTAATCTGGTAGTAGCATAACTAAATGAACTAAAAAACGTTAGCACCATCATCGATTACACACAGTGGACATATTGCTAATCCCAATTGATCCCCCAGGCCTTGTTAGACACAGTGTTATTTATTCGTTTTTGCACAATTTCACACACAACAAAGGACAGAATGCCTAATGAAATAATACTTGGAATTATTTTTGTCTGATTTTGATACCTAAAGATATTTATTATTTGGGGGAGGAAGGGGTGGGGCATTTACATGCTTTATTTAGAGATAGTGGGAAAAGATAAAGGAAAGTTTTCACTGTAAAATCTTTGGGCCTTGTTGGTTCAGGCATGACGAATGCTTTGGGATTCATGATGACCATGTGTAATGTGTGTGTATGTGTGTTTAACTACAGTAGGTTTTAAGAAACAAAATTAATGTCATGGCAAATCAGAAAAACATAACCTGTCCTCATTTAGCAAAATTGTATATTTCAGGCTTACGGTTAAAGGAACACTCCAGAATAAATGTTGGTCTGCTAAAGATCCTCACAAGTATAATATGGGTCTCTGTTTGTCCTTTGTGAAGATTTAAATTAACCTATCACTTTCAAAACTGACCAATAAATATGTCGTTTGGCCTGCTAATGTATCCGGAACTTAAAAAGGTATAATGTTGTTCATATGAATCTTTAATTTATTTATAAATTATTCAGCAGTATGGGCCGCTCTGCTTTCCGTAGCTGTCTGACCAGCAATCAAGTAGGCAAAAAGCTGGCTAATCAAATCCACAGCTGCATAGGAGGGAGGGGTCTGTGGGAGGGATGCGCATAGAAATCTGATGGAGGGTGTTCAATTAAAGTGGATCTGAATGCGCCGGGTTATGACCGATTGTGTGAAAAGAGTGATGAGGGAGGACCTTGTCGTGCACCTTTGAAATCGAATAGTGTCATCCGTGAGTCTGTTACAATGGCAATAATTTCCCCCAAAAATATATGTTTTAAGATTCAGAAAGATAAAATCAACGATTTTACCCGACAATCTGGCAGACCGCAGTGTCAGCCCGGTTTCGGTGCAAACTCCTCCCACAGCAACGCATGCCAGATAATCGAATGTCCTCACTTAAGACGCGAGGTTTCGAGGTGGCTAGCTTACCGAAACTAATCAAAGGCACACGCGTAATACCTTGACCACCAATCGGTTTTATGACAAAAATACAATTACTCAGACTCCGATAACCTTCGGGAAATCGCGTAAGCGTGATTCAACGTGAACGGCTTTGACACATCGGTAACAACATGGCTGAATTTAGCATCGATCAGAACAGACTGCCTGGAGTTAAAGAAGGTACAGTAACGTCTGCTAGTCAGCTAGCTAGAAACATGTAGCTTTGCACTTAAACCTCACCGGCCTGTGATAGGTCAGCTGGTTGTTTTCCGCATTACCTGTGTCTGTCAAGTGCGTGCATAATGTCTGCTGTTTGTTTATTAGCTAAAGCAGATATCGCTAGTTAGCTAGGTCAAATACAAACGGTAACTAGAAGAGATATACAGTCTACACAGTATCAGTCATTTCATA
>JACXGM010034446.1:0-11815 GCA_016801145.1 Umbra pygmaea | reverse complement strand
CTCATCCTCTCTAAGCTGATAGTCATCATGTACAACACCTCTCATCCTCTCTATGCTGAAAGTCATCATGGACAACACCTCTCATCCTCTCTATGATGATAGCCATCATGGACAACACCTCTCATCCTCTCTATGATGATAGCCATCATGGACAACACCTCTCATCCTCTCTATGCTGATAGTCATCATGTACAACACCTCTCATCCTCTCTAAGCTGATAGCCATCATGGATAACACCTCTCATCCTCTCTATGCTGAAAGTCATCATGGATAACACCTCTCATCCTCTCTATGCTGATAGTCATCATGTACAACACCTCTCATCCTCTCTATGCTTATAGCCATCATGGACAACACCTCTCATCCTCTCTATGCTGAGCTGAGGCAGCTCAGGAGCTCCTTCAGTCACAGACTCATCCAGCCCCGAGCCTATAAATATATATATATTTATATACCCATGCTGAATGCTCTATCCAACACTGCACATGTTCTTTTTATACTCCCCTGTGCTACAATGACAACAGAAATTTCCCCTATGGGCAGGGGCGTCATGCACCTATTTTTTCTAAGGGGGCCGAGTGTGCACTAGAGATGCGCTGTTGGTGGTTATATCAACCTCCAGCCTGCAACCGCAGATCAGGCGGATGACATGACGAAAAATAATATTTTAATTACATGCGGATCTGTGGCGGTGCCACATCGATTTTTCTCTACATAACAGAGGCCTATACTACGAAGCTATGCTCAACATGCCCTAGATTTCCTTTCATTACCTTGCTTCACTAAATCTAACAATTGCGATCTAGATACGAGATGTCACGACCGTGGTTACCAATTCATTAAATCAACCCTGGATTTCCGAATCTAGTGACAAGCGCGTTTACATAAAAGGGGCGGTGTGTGCATCATGCGCATACACGGACAAGTCTATGACAGCCGCATATTTCGCTCTACTCTAGTAAATTATAATTTTTGATAAATTTAAAGAGCATAAAAAATATAATCCAGGCATAAAGCAAGAAGGAAAGCTGGGAAAAAATGACACCCGTGTATTTATGAATGCCTCAGGCTCATCGATATCACTGACTATAATTACAATTGTGTATTCCATTAAACCAGTGTGGCTTCATGCCAGGCCCGACGGGAGAATTACCTCCGCAAAGGGGCACCCAAAATTACTAAGGAGGCACACATATTTCAGCTCGGTAATAACACAATGAATAATTTTGATAAGAGCCTATTTAGCCTAGTGGAGTGGCCAGTAATCATTTGTAGCTTGTAAATACACAACGCATCCAATTGTAGCCAGACAAACGGCTGTCTTGCCATAATAAAACATGTTAGACTGCTTTACAACTTTGACTATCCACTTTGACTGGTCAGTTAAAAAAAGCAGCTGCAGTACATCTTCTGCGAAAGAAAAGTTCATAATTTCCTTATAGCTCACATCACCACAGTTCCTAATATTGCTCAAATTCTACCCACCATCAATGTATTGCAAAAAGCAGTTATTAAACTATAAAAACATCAACAATAAATTAGACATTATAAACGAAAAATGTAATCACACCACATCACCTCAATCCTGCAATAGACAATCAAAAGCAATGAAGAAAATAACGTATTGCCAAGCTATTTTCCACCATTTCCAAAAGCTTGCAAGTTACACAATAATTCAAAACGGACAATGCTGATATTTCTTACCGGATTCAAAAAAAATTGTCAGGCACACGAACCTGGGTGGCAAGACAGCTTTACTCTGCTGCAGCTAGGCCGAGTGGCATCGGCGGTCGAATGTCCCGGAGTTACCGGCAATGTTGGCAAGGCAGCCTCTGTGGCTGGCGTCTCCATTTCCGTGCCACTTTCATTTGAAGATGTGCAAAACCACTTCCTAACATCCATAATTGAGCTGTGAAACTTCTTTCCCGGGGAAACAATCTACTACTAGGCTACATTTGAACGTAATCATCCGTTTCAAAATGAGCCCGCTTTTCTACTGTGTGAAGGCCAATCAACGTATGATTTTTACCAATGTGTGTCTTTTTTATGTTAACCCGCTGCTTTCGATTCCTGTGCAGCGGCACAGCATAATAATCAACGCAACAAATCGCAGCTAGGCCTGCCTGTGGAGGGATTTGTAGGACACATACTGGAACAGACCCGGCGCCAGCCGAGTGGTGATGAGGGGGCATCTAAAATACCGAGAGGGGGCGATCACATTAACGCACCTAATGCATATGTCCCCCACCACTTTTTGCAAGGGTCGATATTGTCCCCACCACGTTTTAAAACATATTTGGGCCATGGATTTACCAATAGGCTACAAATAAATAAAACAGCTTTGCGAACTATCAAGAGGATACAGTGTTGCCTTGTGGCTCGCGCAGTCTTCACACGGATGCGCGCTTCAAATCATTGCGGAGACTGAGCTATTCATTCTGGTGAAATCACAAGACAAAATGTGCAAAACAGATCCAACTACTCACATACATACACACACAGTATATATTCCAATTAGACTTTTGGGGAACAGTGAAGAATCATGCGTTTGTGAAAATTGATTCTATTAAGTTTTGAACCATTTCACATGATTAACTTTTAACTTGTAATGACCAAAAACACCAAGCCCTAAAATATATTCTATATGAAAGGGGCAAGTTCACAAGAGGAATTGTATTTGTAACAAATAATAAGTACTTAACAGAAATTCAGAAGCGTCAATCACATTAAAACAAAACAAAAAACATTTTACTGTTTTTACCATTGCCTAACTTCAGAATAAAAAATATTTAGCTAGCTATATACCTTTGTCTAAATTAGATCGTTTTTGTAAGTAGATTAGTCCACTATTATTATTACGTCGTGCTGACTGAACTATATCAGCTGTCAGTAAAAAACAAACTGTTGCTGAAGTTCTCTGAAAATGCCCTTCAAGAAAGCCCACACGCATCACATTGACATTCCACCCGGAACGGCGCGACAAAATTACACAACAAAGAGCTGTGAGCTGTTATCAGCCACAAGATTCCACAGCCTTAAATGCAACATATGTTCTAAAACAATATTTTACATTTGAATTAGTAGGTTATGTAGGTCTATTCATCTCAGGTCATTAAGATCATACAACCGTTTTCTCACTTTCTCTACAGCCGGGTAATTCGCATTCTAATAATCATATGCATATTTTACCAACATTATAATGGTTTTCTAAGATTTTACATTTACATAACCTAAATCATTACATAGCCTATATCACCTTGCAATTACCATATGGTCAATATCTGATTATTGTGAATTATTTTTAAAACGTCCTGACCTGCTAGTTAAACCTGCATTTCTTTTGTGTTCGGTTTTCAAAAAAGCTTAAGTCACACTCATATTTTTGCAACTTCAGATCTTCCGTCTTTATATGTTTTACCATTATGATAAATATTCATCAATTCATAGGCCTAATACTAAAACTTTTCAGATCAAGCGCCCATTTGAGAATGCAGCTCGTCGGGAGAATAGCATCTCATAGCATATCTCAAAGGTGTTCCCCCACTGCGCGGAAATTAAAATATTGTTGCGTTTGTGATTATTAATAATAGGCTAGCTACTTGTAAATAACCATTAGGTTATATAGCTAGTATAATGTAATTAAAATGTATTGTATATTTGTATACAATGTTTCTTATTAAGCTTAAGTTTATCTTTCTATTTTTTCAAGGATAAATATTCTCAGTTAATGTTTGTAATTTTCCAATAATTTTATAACAGATCCCACTATTTTAAAAGCTGCACATATGCAGCCTTTTATTTTGAAGCAAACATTGAGATGTCCTATCCAGGCGCGAGATAGACAGCGCAAGATGACAGGAGGGGAGAGAAACTAACGGAAAAAATAACGGACGGTAACCAGAGCTAGATATTATTTATGAAACAGTTGAACGCTTTTGTATATTGCAATGTTTAACACCAGGCTGATAAGTGCACAAGCTCTTACGGTCGTTTTAATGGGATAAGTAAATTTAAAAGGAAACGTTAATAAACCCCTTATAACATGATCAGTTTGAGAGCTAAGACTTTTAGTATCAGCCGGGACCGTTACAATACTTTATCAACTTTTAAGCTGAATTATGATCTGCTTCATAAGACTTGTGATTAAACATGTGCGTTTGTAACCAGTGTTTTATGCATGTTATATTTTACTGGCCATCGTCCCATAAACGTCCCAAAGTTGGTTATGAACCATTGCAGACATTTTCGGGACGCCGTGTATTTCGAGCCCTGGTCAGAAGACGGAAATAGAAGGATGAAATGGGATCAGATCCAGATGGATTAAGCTGTGATAAAGCATTCTTGTTGATTTTTGTTAATATTCACTCTAGGAAGAAAATGCATTTGGCAAATGGGATTTTTAAACAGCATATTTTATCATAAAAAATTCCTTTAACATTAATGGTGGTCTGAGGGGGCGGGAGAGTCCCGGTGAGGGGGCGTCGCCCCCTCACGCCCCCCCGTGGCGCCGGCCCTGTACTGGAATCAAAACTGAGGGGGCAAAATATTCTAACTGACGGGGCATTGCCCCCCTTTGCCCCCTCGTGCCGCCAGGCCTGCTTCATTCTGATGGTGTATAACTATTTTATTTATTTTATTCTTTAATTTGCAACCCTGACAGTGTTAAACAGTCATGGGAGCAAATAAAAAAATGTACAGGGTGTGTAAATCAATCGTTACAATACTGGTTGTTTAACAAGTTCTGTAGGAATAGTAAATGTATGTTCTCGATATATGGTCTCTAGAGAAAGGGGATACATTGATGTTGATCCGTATCAAACAGACCATACATTAAAATACCTTTCACAAACAAACGCAACACTATGCATAAAGTCTGTACCTGTAAGCGCACAATTTCGATGTATCGCACTGCACTGGCACATAGGGATCAAGATTAGCTGCTGAATGTGTTGGCCAATTGCACCCGTTTCAGTCTACTACACTGTTTGTCTCCCATTATATTCGCTGGGGTCACGTTGGCGGCAATTTTTGCGCATACACTTAAATGTGTAGGCGTGGATCTAGATGTTTTTTAACGAAAAAAATAAGAATTTATTTAAAATGAACAAATATTATAAATAGATCATAATAGACTAGGTTTAAAAACATTTTTTTGCCAAGGCTATAAAAAAAGTGATTTATGCATCTAATTTCTGGGTGTGCCAGCTGCCACTATGGGTGGCACAAGCACACCCTGGCACACCGGTGCCTACGCCACTGCTGGAAACACCCAGAACGTGTGCGTGCGCATGAGAAAAGAACAGAGCATTGTAATTGTATGTTAGCATTGCTTCGGCACTCATCTGTCACTGGGAGCGGGACTGTGAACACTAAACTAGTGCAGCAGCTAGATGGAGAGAAACAGTATTGGCGGGAGGTGCTCAAGCGGGATGTGGCTGTCATAAAGATTTTAGGTTAAATGAAATATAGTATTATCAAAAAAAATAATAATAATAAAAGCTGCTTTCTTTTACAGTTGATATTTACATTTAGGGCATTTGGCAGATACTTTTATCCAAAGCGACTTACATGTAGTACATTTGTCAATATTTGGACAAGTCATACACCAGCATTTGTAATTTGTAAGCAACCAATATTATACCAGAATACTTACAGCATCTTGTAATGTATCTACTATTATTCAATCATCAAAGTGCCTAGTGGTCTTGAATAATAAAGTGCTAAATACATAAGTGCATAATCTTTTAGTAGAAAGTAGAAAGATTAGAAGAGTAAAAAAAACATTTGGGGAAGAAACTTGAGTAAGATTTTTCCAGGTTTTTGACAAGTTGACCTATACTGTTTGCATCCTTTTTCTCACAGAAAGAGGAGAGGGGAGAGAGAGAGCGGCAACCCCTGGAGAGCAGAGGAGGACAGGACAGGAGAGGGACAGACAGGAAGGAAAGATTAATGGGTGTGTGTATGTGTTTGTGTGTGAATTATGGAAAAATTTGATTCATAGAACTGGATTGGTAAAGGTGAGGCACTGTGCTTGTATATGCCAGCTAGTTGCTCACTGGAGGTGTTACCACAGGGTGAGCATCCGGTTTGGCAAATTGACACAAATGAGGAAGTGCCTTAAACCTGCATTCTATCTGAATTCCAGCTAGGGGTGATATGTCTGGTTGCAAAAGAGCTTGGTTTCTGTAATAGTCTATGAGAATGAGAGACATAATATACTTGATTTATTTCCTAAGTAAACATTCTCATAAGGAGTATATGGTCTCAATCGCTAGAATTAAGCCTTCTGCAGTTTATCATGATGTTAATTTTTTTAATTATGGTCTCGTTGATTTTAAAATTGTTGTTAAGCAAAGGGGCATTTAGGGTGTGGTAATGGCGTTTGGTTGTACGACAAGACACTCAAAGCAGTTGGCATTTCACTTTTTTCCAGTAAGTAACATTACATTTTGTTTTACATTATGTTTTAATACAGTTTTTCGTTAGCATTCCAATTAATATCAGTTAGCTAGCGAGATTACTCCTCCCTCTAGTCTAAAATCGTCACATCTGCAACCAAAATGTCTGCGCCCGTAACGGCAATTTTGATGACCCAAATCAGATCTTAACAAACCAATGGGTGATGTCAAACATGGCTCCATCCAATAATTATACAATCTGTGGGTGTTACCAGCAAATAGTAACAAAAAATTAAAAAACTTGATTGTGTGGGTGGGGTGGGGGGCCCTACAAGACATTGTGCCCAGGGGCCTGAATTCTTAATCCGGGCCTGCCTACTGGCAAAATGAAATCAAACATAATCAAAAACTTAAACGATACCAAATTCTAAACAGAGAAATCAAATTAGCACAACACCTTGTAAGAATCAAGGAATTTAAAAAAGGAAGCTAGTAACAATTTACAGACTCAGTGATCATAGTTTGGCTATCGAAACTGGACGGCACAAAAAAAACATGGATTGTCAGGGAAGAAAGATTCTGTAAACACTGTGGATCAGGAGAGGTGGAAAATGAACAGCACTTCCTAATTTATTGCACTACATTCAATACAATAAGAGCTACATATTTCTGGCAATTTAAAGGTACAATATGTAATATCAATCAAAACAATAACAAAATCCATACTTTGCATTAAAAGCAAACATCACTATACATATATTATATATATTTCTTAGTTGTGTACTTACATTATCCTAAATGTTTCCACTAACTTTCAAATCCAGAGAAATTTGTAATATAATTCGAAGACACGGGACGTTTCATTTTGTCGCCCGTAAAATGCGTCATATAACCTGTGACTACTCTAGTTGTTATAAGACCCAGGGAGCCGCCAAAACATAACGTGAATAAAGTTATAATTTTTTAACAATATATTACTTTGTCAGTGAACATTTTTTCTGCCGGAGATGCTAGATTGGAAGGTTGTCATTGACAACGATAACAAAACCCATGATCCCACGCAACCTCCCGACGTCATCCAAGTACATCTTTTGCTATTGTTTTGATGGAGAGCCCCCTGGCGGCCAAAAATTACATATTGCACGTTTAAGGAAAGAATTCCCAAGTTTTTTAAAATGCTTGAGGAAAATAAAATGTACATTCTCTTAGGAGAAAATACAGAAACTGTAGACCTTGCAGCTGACTATGTCCTGGCTTGTCATGACAGAAGAGAAATGTTAGCGCCCATAATGTAAATTTCTGATATGTTGATTATTTTTTAAATTTTGTTTACAATGTCATAATTATTATGTATTATTGTTACTGTCTTATTTTGTTATTTCTTTTATTCCTGATTAACTGTATCACTATTGTTGCCTGTACCCTTTGCTTTGGCAATAATGGCAACCACCCATTCATGCCAATAAAGCACCTATTGATTGATTGATTGATTGATTGATTGAGAGAGACAGACAGACAGACAGACAGACAGACAGACAGACAGAGAGACAGACAGACAGAGAGACAGACAGACAGAGAGACAGACAGAGAGACAGACAGACAGACAGAGAGACAGAGAGACAGACAGAGACAGAGAGACAGACAGAGACAGAGAGACAGACAGAGACAGAGAGACAGACAGAGACAGAGAGACAGACAGAGAGACAGACAGAGAGACAGACAGAGAGACAGACAGACAGAGAGACAGACAGAGAGACAGACAGAGAGACAGACAGAGAGACAGACAGAGAGACAGACAGAGACATGACAACAAAATCCCCAAATCTTAAAAAATACAATAACCCTAAACCTAACCTTAATCCAACACTAACCTTAACATCGCCATAACCTTGAATCTCAATAACCTAACATATCTAAAAAAACACTGACAATACTTTACTTATACATACAGACGTGGCCAAAAGTATTGGTACCCTTGCGATTTATTAAATTAATGCACTATTCACAATCTTTGGTTTGCAGTGGGACAAAATAAAAAAGCTGTGAAAATAACTGAATTCATTCTTTTCTCTAGAAATACATTCTAAAATGGCCAGGATAGTATTATTCAAAACCTTTCTGTGAAATAATTGTATTGTACTGATACCTCAAGCAGACCATTCTCATTTAATTCCCATCACAGGTCTTCAATCACAATCACTCCTTCAGTCAGTTTAAATGGAAATACTCACTTTGCTGTTTATCTGTGTCTATCACACTGAACATGGAAGAGAGAAAGCGTTGTCTGAGGCTCGAAAAAAGTAATTGCCAAGAATTTTGTTCCAACTTTACCTTCATGCCGGTGGAAGATAAAAACTAATCTTGCACTGATACAGTTTGTTCACTATTCAGAACTCAGTTAGCAATGCTTGATACCCACAAACATGTTTTCAACACAAGTTACCAGCTAGCTGGTCCATTATTATGTTCAACTTTAAAATGAGTGACAAGCAAGATTCAATTTGTGCTAAAATAACAGATATTACGCAACTGACAGTCAAACTTGTTTTTTGACGTGCAGAAAGCATTACATGTCAGTGCGCTGAAACAACGAATAGTCTGCATTTTACATCTGATCTAGGTAGCTATCTTTGTTAACTAACTCTACTAGCTAAATTGCAAGAGTTGATACCCAAGTTATACATCGTTTCGAAGCTTATATCTAATGTAACCTTGGTGCTTAACTCAATATACGATTTGTGATGAATGTAACTACCTATGAAAGTACAAATTACACAGAATAGCTAGCCAGCAGTAAATCCCTGGCATCTCCAGAATCAGATTATTCCATATGCTACAAGCTTTTATTTAGCTGTGAAAATAATGTGTTAATCATCCGTGCCTTTGTCTAGCCTCCTCTGCAGAAAGTACTGCCAGCCAGTCAGAGAGGCAGGTAATGAACAAGAGGGAGAAGGACAGAGTAAAAGCACTGTAGCAGTCAAGAAATAGGGGAATGATCCTGAAAAGAGAATTAAGGAAAATTTGGAGGAAATAGTAGTCAGGTAGAAATGCTAATTTATTTTCTCAGAACAGTTTAATACTGATCAAAATGATCAAACCACTCGAGACTTATTATCCAGTTCATGTCGTTTTTTGAAACACTGGGTTATTAAATTACATATTATAATCTGCACTGTTAATGGTGCATTACGTAGGCTATGTTACACTTTTAAATAAAACCTACATTTATACGAAAACATGTAAACACAAAATACAACAATATCAATTAATAAATTAAGCCCTAATCATATTCCTCATAGGTGTCTGGGTTGGCCATACTGGTCTTCAGCTTGGATCGAGGTCTGTATGGCAGAGAGAGTTAAAAACCAAACAGAAATATATTATTAACTTAAAAACCATTAATACTAACATGACACTACACACCCACTGCCAACACACAGACCTGGCCTTGTTTCTTCAACACTGCGTTGGTCAGCCACTGTCAGAGGTTGTCTGCAGCATTAAAGAAAAGGTTGCTGAGGTGCGTGAGGAAGTTGTGCGTGAAGCAGCTGGTACGTACCACAGCCGCATCTTTCCTGTACTGTGGAAGCTTTCCACCTTACTCTGCAATGGGTCATATGGTGCACACACCGCCCCTTTTATGCAAACACGCTCGTTGCTAGATTGGGAAAACCTGGGTTGATGTAACAAATTGATAACCACTGTCGTGACATCTTACGTGGTCTTCCGACTGCACGTGGTTTTAAATGATTTCATTACTTTGGTTGTTAGTGTAAATTGTGCTTTGATTGTTAAGTACATTTTAATAGAGACTTGTTAGCATTTATGGTTATATTAATCTGTTTGCACAAATTGGATTTGCATGTAGTTGGAAAATTTCGTGAAGAATTAGGCCAGAGAGGACAATTACATGTGTGACGGCTGCATCTCAGATGGTGTCTAGGCTCTCGGCTGCTCGTGGTTTCAAGATTAAACAACTATTTTCATTATTTTGCATCTATACTACACTTTAAACATGGGATTTTTTATAGAATTAGGCATAGCAAAGGCTACTTAAGTAGAGACCAGCCAAGCTATGACAAAAAATGCAAATCAAACATTGACGTTTAATCTCACGATGCCTATCGGTGAAAGACACACTGCCATCATCTCCATATTGTGTGCTTTCAGTGTTTTGCTTGGCCATGAATTACTTGTCCTGTGTAAATATCTACATACAGCCTGTTGTCTCTGCACCCACCCAGGAGACTCAACCTTGTAGTACCTGTCCTCACCAGCCTGGGATTCTGGACTTTCTTTTCATTTATCACACCCTGGAATGTCAATCTTGGAGTACCTGGTGCCCATTCACTATGTCAAGAGTCTACCATTCACCAAGACCATGACTCTTGACAACTGATGTTGAGCTCTATTAAATTAATACAAATGTATTTTTGGAAAAGAGTCACGGTATATATCAGATTTATGTGACATAACATATTTGAACATTTACATTATGCTACCATTTGTGCCTACATTTACATATTTACATTTAAGATTTGCTCTAATTTTGCTGCTCTGAGTTTATTTTAAAACGATAACGAAAAAAAGGATGTTACTGCAGCAGTTTGCTAAAGGTGTCTGCTGGAGTCAACAACTGTTTGAATTCTTGTTTACAGTACACTTCTTTTCTAATGCGGGATCGTGTCTCAGATGCTGGAAAGGTTTAGTTGTGTGAGTAGGCTATTGCTGTACCTGGCAGCAATCATTATAATGCAGTTACGGTATGCATGCACATGAAAGTCATACATTAAGCATTTGATCTATTAAAAAAGAATAGTTAATCTAAAGTATATTATCATTATGCTTCACCGTTAACCATTGAGACTGAGTGCCTCTTTAAGCTACCTAATTTAGATGGGCAAGGCTGTTGAGGACTGATTGGAGATGTTTGTCTTTACATGCGTTAAACCCAGACCAAGGGCCGCTGTGGGGAAGGGAGCTCTACAGAAGAGAAAGCGTGGCGGATGGCTCTTGTTTTTTTAAGTGTACACACGCAAAAACACATTTGCACGATAATGGCATTTTTCCATATCTTGCTCAAAACCAAACTCAAATATACCCAGTGTTAGGGAACATTACTTTAAAAAGTAAACTAGTAAACTAGTGTAACTATGTTACCTTTTTTAATTTAATTTTTTTAATTTAACCTTTATTTAACCAGGTAAGTTGACTAAGAAATATTAGCAAAATGCATAGCTCTTAGAATTAAGAATGTTTTATCCGATATTATTAATCCTAATCAGACAGGCTTTATGCATGGACGTTACATTGGAGACAATATAAGACAAGTTTTAGAAACAATAGAATACTACGAACTATCAGGACTATCCGGCCTAGTTTTCATAGCTGATTTTGAAAAAGCCTTTGATAAAGT
>JACXGM010034445.1:0-11978 GCA_016801145.1 Umbra pygmaea | reverse complement strand
TGTGCCATTATGAAATAAGAGTGCCTTGAAATAAATAAATGTGGAATTATGAAATAAAATTCCCCTGAAATAAATAAAAGGTTTCCTTTGAAAAACACCATTATGAAATAAAAAACAATTTAATATTTTATTGGACTGCGTTTATATATTTATATTTAAATATTTATATATTTATTGTGTCATTTATTTATTTCAGGACGTATTTCATAGCCATATTTATTTATTTAATATTGACAAAAATGGCTTTCCATAGTAAACGTTCATTCTAGATTAAAAAAATAACTGTCGATATTCTGAGATAGCCTACCTCAAATACATTTTATAAAACGCTGTTAGAAAACAGTGCTCATCCAGACATCCCCCTGATTGGTTGCTTGTCCTGTCTGTCAAAGTTGTCGGCTCTACAGAACTGAAACTTAATTGCCGGTAAAAAGTAATGAAGACTGAATGAAAAGCCATAGCGAAATGGTTATGATAGATTAGTTCGACCAACTTTTAGAATCAGGCACGTGTCCTGTGTTAGCAAACTGTAGTATACTTAGCAGATTGAGGAATGGAATCATACTGGACGAGGGTGTGTCCCGTGTCCCTTTGTTGTTGTTGCAGCGAACAGCTGATCAACACACACACACACATTTTAAGAGAACGTTATATTGGAATAATTTTGTAATACTTCTACCATTATATAATTCAAAATTAGACAAAGAGGAACTCTTGCAAGGGGTTTAAGTGTCCTGTAACGCCTTCTTTCATAGAAACATAATACAGGGAAGCTTAATTCTCTGGTAACATTATTGTATTCATGTCGCTTATGGGGGTCGCGTGCACTTGTGATGAGTCTGGTGGGTCGCGAGTCCAAAAGGTTGAGATGCATTGATGTAAAGCACAACACAACAAATAACTAGGGAATGCTATAGACGTCTTTATGGTAATCCTCAATACATATATGATGTGATGTAATCGAAGGCATATAGCCTATAGTCCAATTATGTTCATTTGACGACTCCATCCTTGTTTGTTAGCTAGCTAAACAGCGGGACACGCGATACATTTTGTGACCGCCCACTCCCGCCTGCAGCAAAGTTAAAACCGCCCGCTCCCACAAGATTTGTGTTGGGTCCCGTGGATCTCAATCCCAATTCAGTCCTACCTGCCGGTAACAATAAATCTTAAATCTACCGTTCTTGCTGTATTTTTCTCTTTCGTCTCTCCCTGCCTCTCCTTGGATGTTTGTTGCCAGCGTTGATGTCACCAGGGCTCTGGTGTCGCTGAAAGATTTTCGCCGACGTCTTCACTATCGTTTCAAAATATAAGCCTGAGCAGAGTCGTGTAAAGCAGCGGCGGCGATAATTTTGCAGCGGCGGCCCGCCGCTACAAAATGTACATAGCGGAAACATTGCAATTATGGCCTACAGTGAGTTGAATGGGAGAGTGACGTGGGTCCCTGTTTTTGTGAGGCTGGCTATACTGCCTCAAGTGCCTGAGAATTTGAGACTTTATTTGGATTGAACACATCCTAGTGAACATTTATCCATAGCACATGATTCGGCACATAAAATATAGTCCAATTTTAAATCTCTTTTTAAAACCCACCTATTTTCCTTAGCATTTCCCAGCAGAGGCTGACATTTTTGTGTAAACATTTTTACTGTTATACTGTTTTATGTTTTACATGTTAGATGCTATTAATGTTTTAAATTATTTTTAATTTCTCCTGTACAGCACCTTGCGCAACGTTGGTTGCTTTTAAGGTGCTTTATAAATAAATTTGATTTGATTTGATTTACATAAAATTTTAATTTTTCCACATAACCCAATCTTTCTGCATGCTTAAAACATCATAAAACCGGCCTTGACCTCCTGGCTTTTATTTTGAATGTTTTCTCATTATACCGAACATATGACGTCCTCTGAAGTGTTGCTAGCAGAATACTAGTAAATGGTTGATACCTAGTAAATACTGCATTACAAATTAAGTGAAGGAGGTTCAATTCAGAATTCTAAATAAAATATACCCTGTGAATGTTACTGTAGCCAAATATGCAGACATAAGTTATGCTTTTTCCTTCCGTGGTCATATGGATGAAACATTATCACACCTATTTTTTGAATGTGAGAAAACTAAAGCATTTCTCAGGCAATGGCATAAGGGAAACTCTCACCATTTTTTTTGTGATATGTCTGTTTCTTCTGTAGTGTATTTTTTTGTTATACAGTAAGTGTCTTTTTTGTATGGAAAATTGCATTGTCATACACATCACTGAGTAATGTTGAAAAATAACTAGTGAAAGTTTGATGCTATGCTGGAGAGTTCAGGGCTGCCAACTCTCACACTTTGAAATCAACGCGCGTCACTTGATCACTGATCAGACGGATATCGACTTTTCCGACGGCCGTCCCTCACGCCAAGCTGTCTTCAAAAGTTGCAGTAGAAGCCCAGCTAGTTCATTAATATTTTAATATACACAAAAGATAACTTCATTTGCTTGACTTGCGCATGATTTCATAACAGAACATTGTGCAGTACCAGAGAAAAATATATGATCTATAATCTTGCATCAAACTGCATTGTTTAGGTAAATGCTGCTGCTGTTCTCCACATGCATACGGCTGCCATTTCTAACTAATATGAGCAAAACGAGACAGAAAATGAGTCAGTTTTTCCAGCAGTAGAGAAAAAATTGGATGAGAAATGTCCAGATGCCATCTGGGTTTGTTTTTAAAATGTGGTCTGTACTGGGCATAGTGCCAAGCCAAACAAGCTAACTATGTATGGACTAAGAGCTAAGTTAGCTCTTGTACTCATTCCCTTCTAAAACACCCACACTACAATTGTGTACTATAAACTGTTTATGTTGCAATCTGTATCTTCAGGCTAGTTCTAGGGAAGTCATTCATTAAACGATTCCATCCAGCTGTCAAGAAAACATGAAGTTTAAAAGGCGACCAGCAGTGAAGTAAAAACACAAAAACAATTCATGCAGTGTTATTTTGGTCAAGAATTTTTCACAAAATTAACATGCATTATACTGTATACTTTTAAGTATATTTCAAGAGATTGATACACTACGGTACTTAATATTGAAATTAACCCCATCATGTATTACTTGACAACAAAACATATGGGCCATGCAGATTTAATTATGGTGTTTAAAACCCTCAAACAGCCCACTTAGCATAATGTCAACATAAGCTATTGTATAAGTATTACTATTCACAGACCATAGGGTACTCTCTCACCTGCCCTATCAGGTGGCATGCATGACAACCAAGCTGGGAAGTAAAACCTCAGTAACTAGACCCTGTGTACCAGAGACCTGATCCTACAATGAAACACACAGAACGCACAGAATGAGACTTGGTCTGGAGAAACACATGCCTACAGTAGAATTGCAACTGGCCTTTCGGATTTCTTCTGCTGAAAGGCTGATAATCAAATTGAAGTTTAAAAACATAGAGTTTAACAAAACACAAATGAACAATGTGGTTTATGTTGAGAACACAGACCCACTCTGCATTTGGCATTATACGATAAAGTGCTGTCCAAGAATCAACATGGTGGACCGGCTTGTCATGGCTGGTATGTAGATGTCGAGTTGTGCCTTTGTGTTTTTATTGTTCCCGTGGGAAACAGGATTCGTAGGACTACGAATTATGAGAGCCATTTATTACCATCCGCTTGTCTGTCTGGATGCCCGTACATACGAAAGCATGTCTGTGTTGTAACCGCTGTAAGAAGAGTCCGCCAGGGGGATACAGGATCCAGATGAAAGTGACACTTTCAGTGGGGGTGCCTTGGCCTCCACTAAATAATGGACATGCCACAGGTTTAAATAGAGCTGGATACTGTATCCCAACCATCCTATCAGATGCATCTATCATGGTCTCACACTCATTATCTGATGTGTCACTGAATCTTAATATCTCTCTTCCTCTCTATACATTTTCCTCTTAAACGGACTAGACTTACTACGGAAATAGTACTTTACCTTTGTTGCTTCACTATTTGGGATTGAGTGGAGCCTGTGCCTCAGTTAAACTCTTTGGTAGTTTCCTTTCTCTCCCATCATAATGTATCCTGCCTCTCTCTTCTCACTTCCTGGTGTAATGTTACAGTTATAGAAGGAATAGGTGACACTGCTTCCACACTACTCGTTGTAATCATATAGCAATTTTATAAAAGTCGACATGAAAGCGCAGAAAATCCTTACGGAACTGTTAGCATCCGCCCACACTGAAAGTTACTTGACACAATAAAACCCTCAAGGCTACACTGCCAGAGCCACCATGTAATGTACAGCGGTACAAAAAAGTGTCAAAGTAGTGTTTCAATTATTAGACGGGGTAATTATTTGTTTAAATAGTCAAATAACCCTTTAGCTGTACCCAGCCTAGAAGAACCAGCCAAAGAAAAGAAGGGCTGTACTGCAAGTGTTAAAGAAATGAACAACAATACAGTCACCAAACTAAGGACAGAGGTGGGAGGTTAACTGTGACAGAGCTTCCATGATTTGTTCAAGGATAATGGGCTTTTAGCCAGCAATGAAAGGCCTAGGTAGGGCGGTGTGAGGGTGGAGACTCTCAACCCTGGGTCTCTGTGTTTCCTGTTAGCCGGGCATGGGTGGTACTGACAGAGGGAGGAAGGAACGGGGCTGCTCCCTCTATTCTGGATGCTTGAGTTCATTGCTTCAGGAATACACTGAAAGGTAAGCAATTATACTGCTATGGGAAACTAAAACATAATGTTGGCATTCTGTCTGTCTGTCTGTTAGTTTATCTGTTAATCTGCCTGTTTATCTGTGTCTGTCTCTAATAATCTCTTTCCTGCTGTCTCTCTGTCTCTCCGTTTGTCTCTGTCTCTCTGTCTGTCTGTCTGTCTCTCTCTGTCTCTCTGTCTGTCTGTCTCTCTCTCTCTCTCTCTCTATCTCTCTCTCTCTCCTGTCTTTGTTAACATTTCTTCCTCATAGCTATGTAGTTGACGTAACTGGTGGTTGATTCCAAGACCAAAAATTGTCTCACCAGGAAACACTCTCCTCTGCCTCTCTCCTTCTCTGAAGGCCAGCCTCTTTGCACTGTCTGTGCATCTAACAGCCCATTGTGCCTTGAGCAGTCCCAGGGCCGTACCAGAGCAGAGAAAGCCACTGGAGCCCTGTTGCTTCACTTCTCTCCCTCGGCCACTATCCTCCACCTTTTTCTTCCTCTCTCCTCCCTCAGTCTACAGTAGGCTTCCCCTGTTCTCTTCTGCTTTGAGGAAACAAAGGGGGATACGGTTTCCTCAACAATGGAAATTCAATCAGGAAATGGAGAGGAGGTGGTGAGTGGCGAGTCACTGGCAACCTCAGGCTCCATTTCCCCCTCGCCGTACCTTCCTGGCCCTAAGGCAGAGGCCAAGGACGACCAAGTGCTGCGGGAGGACCCACTTACTGCAAAGACAATCGAAAGGTTCGACATCCCTCTGACTAGCCTGAAGAGGATGTTTGAGAAGCCCGCAGGAGTGGCCAACACAGTAAGTACACTGGCAGTATGCTTTTATGTCTAATTCATCTTTTCACCAAAACAGAGGGTCGGTTGATGCAAACTTATTCAGTGAGAAACCTGATCGGCTTCAACTTCGAAAAAAGGAAGTTCAGTGTAGATATTGTCCCATTTGAAGTTGATCTGTTGGTCTTTTCTGGGCGACAGTGGGCAGAGAGCCAATGTAAATAGAAGAAGATCTACTGGCCAATGGCATCACACATCAGCTCTGCAGCTTGTTTAGGAGGGCTTGTGGCATCTCCCACTGAATACCGTAACCAAGCCTGTTCTAATTTCATCGTCCATACGTGAGAACCTGTGAAAGTATTCTTCACAGGAAACCAGGGAGTGAATAAAACATCCTGTCATAGCACTTAATTTTTATTCATTTATTTGTTTGGTTTACACAGCAGGGAAGTTCACACTTCAAAGTAAGATAGATGGTTTAAATTAGTGAGATAGAACAAGATGAAATAGTACAGAAGTGTGTTTTAAAGCTCAGTGGATAACACAGCATGTTCTAGCTATTAGCTTTTGATACAACTGGGAAGAATCTCTATCCGTCACAATATCTATTCTCTTGACAAATGGTGTTGTAAAAAAAGAAAAAAATCTGAAAAGCCAGAAGCGTGATTCAGATTTTGGCTAAAGGTTTGTTGACTCAGGTGAAAACAATTTCTTCGTTTTTTTGTTGCTGAAGTTGAGGGTGTTTGACTCTGCTTGGTTTCCATCACGCTACAGCTGGCTGCTTCAGAGGAAAAACTAAGACACTTGGAAGCATACTGGATCATTTTGGGGAAAGCATCCCACAACAAAATGTCTTCCAACAAGAAATGAACTGTCAATTTGACCTAGTTATTCCCATAGTTACTTTTAACTTTTGGCAGTGTCTGAGTGTAGAATAACTAGGCCCCAGAGTTTTACTATATTGTGCCTTCAGTTTTGTGTGTTTTCCCTGGTTCTTCGTTAGCTCTTGGTTAGGGTTGAATGAATATTAATCAAATAGGATGTTAAAAGCAGAAACTACATTAATAGCCAGTGTTGGGTAAAGCTACTTTTCAGTTACATTCCAGTTACATGTTGAGTTCACAAGTTTAAGGAAGTCCCTAAGTAAGACAAAATGATCAAGTAAATGGAGTTAATATCTTAAGTAAAGTAACCTATAAAACAAATCGAAAGAGTAAAGAAAATATCAATCATGTCAATCATGAACTTCATATACCTGATCATTTTGTCTTAATTAGGGACTATCCAAAACTTGTGAACTCAGCAAGTAACTGGAATGTAACTTTACAAGCTACTTTACCCAACACTGTAAATAACATTGAACTAGCATAATACAGAAGTAGACAATGACAGCACACATGAACTAGGAATCTGTTTTGTCCAGAGGTTAAATTGAGTGGGAGCCTCCATGAGCAGCTCCTATACTGAACATAAGGTCAACATAAGGACATCCACTGGTACTCTCCCATACCAAATTTCAATTTAACCCCAGGTTGTCTCCAAGTAGTACTGTAAATCATTGACTATAGCATAAACATTGATTGTTGAACACCATGGGCCACACTAGAATGTTGCCTCAGCTCTGCGCGTCTCTGTGGAACCTAACAGCTGCTGCCAGTCTCTGTGGTCTGTCTGCTGTGGGCTGAAGCCTGTAGGTGGCACTTGGTGCCTGTGTAGTTCAGTGCCATTCAAAGACGGGAGGGTTATTCAACACTGTGTTATTTGAGTCGTATTCCTGGTGCTTTATGGGGAAGCTGGATTTTTAAAAATAACCCTGTAATTGGTATGTCTACTAGGGCTGAGGGCGAAGACGCAAAAAGTCTTTACATCAACGTGCTCAGATCAGGATAGGAGCACAGACAGAGTTGAGATGTGGATGTAACAGAAGCTGGATCCGGCCTGGACTCGGCCCGTCAGCATTCTTTTATATAGATCTGCGGGTTCTGGTGTTGCTTCACAACGCAAAGATAACAGCAAGGTCAGCAAAAACGGATTAAAGGCCAACTGAGAAGCTTCATTTTAGCTTCATTTTAGCTGCACAGAAAAAACTACCACCAAACTATGATCACTTAGTCAGTGTTATTCTGTGTCAAAGGGTCGAGCATGTTATAATAATAGCTTAGATTTAAAAGTGCCTTTCAAAAAACCCAAGGAGACTGAACAGCAAATGAACCAACAAAACTAACAAACAAAACAAATGGGATAGCTAGTGCTGATGGAGGGTCCAGATACTTGAATTAGAAAATGTTGGACTACTCAAGTTAACTAACATTAGCCTGAAATTATTACTAAAAGCTTGTTGAAATAAAAATGTAATTAGTTTATTCAACCACACGCCCAAATATTGAGCTAACCCCAAATTCTCTTTCAACTCATTGCCTTAATGTTGTATGCTTCTTGAGTAAAATTACAAATCAATGTTTTCTCTACACAAACCACAGCATTATTTCCCAGCAATCATTATTCATAATTGTTTTATTTCAAAACGTGATTTTTCATTTACTTTGGTACATCCATCCTAGAAACATATAGAAACATAAATCTTGTTAGTGTTTGGGCTTTCTGTGCACCTGTTACTGTGCTGTCTTCCATACCCACAGAAGGTTGATTATCATTCTCAAAGCAGATCTTATATTCCAAAGGTTGGATATCCTCACTCTGGATTCCAGTGTCGTTTTTACCTAATAAAACCGAGAGAGCAGGGTGCCCCTCTGCAAACCACCTGCTTCTTGCCTGAACCTCATTAGGTGGTCTTGCCTTTATTATTTTTTTAATAAGGCATGTGATTGGTGGTGATTTGACTAGGGAAGGTCACTTTTAGACAAGGTAAGATCCATAGAAATAGAATGGATAGAAAGGCCATTCCAATTTAAATCGATGTACCAGAAGCGGCAGCCATTTTTGTGTGTAACATTCCATTGCAACGATCTAGCAGCCTACTTCCGCATTAAACTGATTTGCGTGTTGTCACCGTGCCAAATAATAACAATCGCCATTTTGTTGTGTACTAATTTCATTTCCACGACAAGCAGTTCAATGGCCTTTCTAGCCATTCTATTTTTATGGTAAGATCACTTTGTTGAAAACAGTGTGCTTTTGGAGGAGCTTGGCAATTTCCCTGCGGTGACCATGTGACTGAAGTGCACCTTTAATTATTCAGAATTGCCATCTTAACATCTAGAGGGAGGACAGGAGACAGCTGGGAAGAAAAGCACTAGGGAGGGTGATTGACAAAAGATGTGAATGAAATGTTAAATGTTCCCAGATGAGTGTAGTTTGTTGTGAGCACAACACTGAAACACTGATGCCAAAGGTCTAAAAGATGCAATCTTTCACAGACATTCCTTGGTTTCGAATAAACAGGCTATGTCTCGACTACACAGTAAACACATAATTTGGTACTGAGTGAAATGCTCTATTCTAAAGAGAAGTCTCGTTAAGTATATTTAGACTATACCCTGGCGAGGCAGAGTAGAACAAAGCCATATCAAATCAAACATGGCCCAATAAGAACTGAATTCTGCTTTTCCCCCTTTGAACTTTGTCGTTTACTGAAATAGATTTAAGAGCTATGTGCTTCAAACCAGTTCGATGCAATTTTCCGGAGCAATTTTCTTTTACTCACTTGACATGAGCTAGTATTCCTAATAATGCAATGTAGATAGTAATACCAAACTACTTGTGTTGCTATAGATTCAACATGACCTTCCTCCTTTTCAGCATTCAAGTCTTCTCTTTATTTTACTAATTCACATCTTCCTGTGAATTTTCAATTTGCTCAGTATCCCTGGTTTCCAATGACATTGTTAGACCTGCAGTATTCAAAGACAAGGGGAATAAAAGGGAAGGACACATTCTTACATGATTTAGTTATCTAGCAAAGAATGTTGTCCTTTGAACACATAGTTGCCACACATTTCCATGGTATAATTAACACACTTTCTTCTCCAGAGTGACCTACAGTAGTGAGTGCTAAAGATAACGGAAGATGTTTTCAGGTCACTGTAATTCATGACGCTGCCACCAACCTTCTCAGTGGGGTTGTAAATGCATACTTAATATAATGTGTAATTTATTTGATCATGTATATAGGGTAATGCCTGGGATGACACTGAAAGGTTAGACAACAATGGAGGGTGGGTTGTCACCAGGTGTTCCTGGACAAGTGAAGAGAAGGTCGGGCTAGATTACTATTACACACAAATGTGGAGTGATGCAACTGTTTATGTTTAGAACAGAGGGCTTCTACTTGCTCAATTAGAACATCTGACTGACCGACATGCTTAATGTTTACTCTGCCTGAGCCTCTAGCTTTGGAACACATGCACACACAAGCTTCCTGTACTGGTAGCCAGTGGAATCAGATGTCTGTACTAGCCCCAACCAGAGTGGGGCAGGCCCACTGATGAGTCATACGTCAAATCAGTCGTCAAGTCATCCTAATACATTGTCTGAGTGTGAATGTATAAGGAAAGGTAAACCATTGAAGGTACATATATCAATACGTTCATTTGTGTTTTTGAATTTGAATTAAACATGACTTTTTCATTAATGATAAACAAATGTGCTACAGTACAAACCATAATCTTTTATGAATTGTTTATAAATGTCATAGCTGTTTAAAGCAATCCATAAAAGATGAATGCCAAAACAGGTGGGACTCTGAACAGCTCAGATTAATGAATAAATACAGACAAACAAAGATCAGAAACTGGGGTGAGGATTACTGAAAATTCATGGGAAGGCACTGTAATCATGTCAAGATACAAATGTTATTCCTTAAGGGTTTCCGAGCAGACAGCAGCCCCCCTTGTGGTGAGATTGTAAAATCACTTGTGGTATTTAATGACTGCTAGTGTTTTAACCTGCAGCACTACGTAAGCCAAGCTGCCACATTCTAGTACTGTTTGGGATTTGTCAAAGCAATTTGAGGATTTTTTACACATTTTTGCCTACTCTTTAGACTTTGCTGTCTCCACGACTGACAGTGCTGGTGAGTCAAGGTTCACCTGTTACCTGATGGCCTTCGTAATGGGTGTTGAGACAGAGTGAATGGAATTAAAAAGCAACCTAATGCCCTTTTTAACTATTAAATAACATGCTGAATGAAGATTATCTTAAACTTGGTTTATTTTCATCTGATTTGTGAGTTTAAGCATAGTGAGTTTAAGCATCGTCAAACACGATGCACAACTACATGTTTGTCCCTTGTGAAAACAGGGTTGTATTGCATTTTCTAGTCTTGAAAGCTGTCAAGGGTACTGTAACCTATTGTAAACACTACACTGTAGACCTAGAAGTTTGCAAAAAAGCCTAAAATAGTCAAGACCCATCTATTATTCAAAAACTGCAGCTCGTCATTGGAACACATACCGGTACGTCCCTACTTTAATCAAGCAGTCCACTTAGAATTTTGGATGAAGCTGTCATGATATTGCAATGTATGTAGTTTGGTATTGTAGGTTCATGTTCTTAGTCATATACAGTTCATCATGTTTTTAAACGCAGTCATTTCATGAGCTGACATGTAGCACATTCCTTAAAAAGAACCCTCCAAGGTGATCTTAGTCTTTTATCCATGCAGTCATCTTAGACAAGTTGGGGCATTTCCGCATCTTTCATGAGTGAGTAATTCCAATATGATTGTTTTAATATATAACTCTTAGGAGGAATTCTGAATCAAAAATTACATTTATTGAAAATAGAGAATTTAAAGCTTTATTTTAGGACAATATCATTACATCAATTGCATTAAGGGGAGGTGGGTTTCACACTAATGTAGGGGTTGCTTTTCAATCAGACCATTTTCCAACCATTCTCCAACCATTCTCCAACCATTCTCCAACCATTCTCCAACCATTTTCCAACCATTCTCCAACAATTCTCCAACCATTCTCCCACCATTCTCCCACCATTCTCACTGATATATTCTACCAAAGCTAAACCATTTTTAAAAGACAACACTGGACTGTGCATTCCACTACAGCGGTGGTTCACAACCTTTTTGACCAGTGGGACACTTGCTAAATTCATGTGAAAAAGACACACACATTATAACCTATATTAAATAATTTTACAGCAGACATGCTTGCAAGTTCAGTTGGTGAGGGTTAATAAACACTGGTCATGTACATAAAATGTTCAGTAGATTATAGTATAATACAAGCTAGTACAGTCAATTATAGTATAATACAGTGCAGTAAAGTAGATTATAGTATTATAAACATCAGTACAGTACATTATAGTATAATAAAGTTTTGTACAGTACATTATAGTATAATAAAGTTCAGTACAGTACATTATAGTATAATAAAGTTCAGTACAGTACATTATAGTATAATAAAGTTCAGTACAGTACATTATAGTATAATAAAGTTCAGTACAGTACATTATAGTATAATAAAGTTCAGTACAGTACATTATAGTATAATAAAGTTCAGTACAGTACATTATAGTAT